>VDFB02057323.1:0-28507 GCA_007258455.2 Sequoia sempervirens
GAATCTAAAATGCTAAATTCTACTTTGTAGGTGTCTTTTAGTGATCTTGTGAATAAGGTGACAACTTTGAAAACTTTGCAAACTCAAGTGACAACTTCTTCCAATCTTTCTCTTGAATGTATCCTCAACCTAGATCTACAAATCACACACTAAAGAGAGGGGAAAATATTATTTTGTTAGTGGATAGGGGTTTTCCTTGGTCAAACCCCGTTTTGGTAATCAAACCTTAAAATGAAATGAAATAGAAAGGAGGAATGATGAATGAACAAAATACTATGTTGGAACTCACGAAACCCTTGAATAAGATGCTACAAACATGTATGAAAATGGCTAGAATGAATGTGGATCTTGACTCTTTCTTGAATGATATGGATCTTGACTTAAATGCTTGCTTGAATCATAAAACCCTACATCACAAATGTTAGCTCATTAACAAACATGATGCATGATGACTTTGAAATGATGCTTGATACTTGAATAATGCTCCAAAATGCTTGATGATCACTCTTGAAGGCTCTTGAATGCTCTTGTAAATACTTGAATTTCTTAAATACTTGAATTGCTAGGTGACTTGTAAACTTGCTAGGAGAAAATGAGTGAAATAACCTTGTATTTATACTTGTTTATGCCAAATTTCTTGAAATTACAACACTACTAGCCGACATCAGATCTAGGAGAATAAAATCCCACCAAGAATTTGAATTTAATTTAGGTATAAGATAAATGGGACTCATATGCCAGTTGTGGCATATGAGTCCCATTGGGCTAAGATTTGGGACACATTTTTTAAGAAAAGCTTAGATTTATGTGAAATCTAGATTGGGTCCCTAAAACTTAGGTGGGAACTATATGCCCAAGGTGGCGTATGAGTCCAAAATCACTAAATTTGGGCCATACAATCAAAAAACACATGAATTATGATTAGAAGTAGGTAAATGTAAGAATGAATCTCTAAAAGATTGATAGGCCAAAACTAGGGTAAAGAATAAGAAATATTTCAGCTTGGTCTAAGTGTCAATCCAGGGATTGTAAGCTTGTGAGAAGTGTTGTGACAATATACATATGGGAGGAAAGTATTGAATTAAGTGGGGATGAATGTATCTAGAACACACATAAATTTCCTAAATGAAAATCTGGTTTAACTTTTCTATTCTACCTTTCTGACAAGAACTCGCCAGGAACTATGATTGGAACTATTATAAAAAACAACAACAAGAACTATCACAAACTACACAATAACAACAACAACCTCTCTTATAAATCTAAAATATAACTTGTACTTTACACTTCAAATAAACAAACCAACCTTGATGGAATATCAATAGCTGAAATGATTGTTCAATAAAAATCAATTTTAAACCATAAGACAATTACACATGGAAAGAAAACATTATAGAAAATTAAATCACACAAAATATAAATTATAACTAATTTAAACACATAGAAACCTCATCGAGTGTTCCAAGAGTGGGTCGTTCCTTTGGTTCACAAGGCGAGTCGAAATAAAATGTGTTTCTACATTGGAATAATTGACAAAATGATGTTAATATAGAATAATAATCATCCTCCAAAAGTTTTCCTACATTGCTTATATATACACAACCTATAATATCTACATACAAGAATAGATAACTATTTATTTTGGCCTACAACCAACAAACTAGAAGAAAAGAAATATGTGTCACTAAAAATAGCTTTGGTATAATAGTAGATGAAAATAGAATACATGAATATTTTGTAGATTTTTCTCCAATGATTTAGTAACACATCTCCATCACGAGTTTCCTTCCCTAGTCCACAAGAATAGCACACATGGAGCCTTGGTTGAGTGTATTTTTCTTTGTTTGCTGTTTTCCACAAATTTAAACATTGTTTCGGTTTCCTCTGCTTATTTTGAAGAGGTAACTAAAGCCACCTTAGACACTGATGTCATGAAAAAATAAATTGTTGGTCAAAACTGATAAGTAGAAGTTCTTGACCAGAAAGTGATAGGAAGATTTTCTACATAGAAGGTGACAAGAAGTTCTTATGATCTACATGTTGCAAGCTTTATTTCCCAAGGCTAGAAATCACAATGCTTATTAGTAAAGATAACCAATAATTAATTTCCATATTTTATCCAAAACTATATTAAATACCACTTATATATATTTAATCATATGCAACATAAAATGGTGAAATAGTATGGTATGGAATAGAAATGGAATGTGGGAATGGGTATGAAGGTGTATGAAAATAGACTAAAATATGCCATAAAATGGGACATAAATGACTCTCATCAAAGATGCATTAAATAAGGCTTGTGGATGCAAAACAAGGCCAATTAAAGCATAAAGAAGCCCAATTAATTATCAAAACCCTAGATTAGTGTGAAAGCATAATGGTACACTTTACAACACCCTAAATAAGGCACAACTAGGTCCACTTAGTTTACAAGGGCCAAAGACCTAATGTGAATGTGTTAAACACATTAAAACATTAAATCGAGGCAACATTAGGCTTAATTTAATGGTGAGGGCAAAAAAAATTGTGAAAATGTAGAGGGATACATTTTCTGCCACTGGGTAAAAGCACAATGCTGTGTCACACTTTATAAAGGAATCAACCAATAGCAAAAAAATTTGTGAACTTCGACCACATAAAAGTGGTTTATGTTTTGAATTTCAAAATGATGTAAACTAATGAAATGTAGAACTTTTGATGAATTTTATTCCTATAATTTTAGATTTAAAAAAAAAAATAGTTTTCATTACTTTTTTTATCCATTTAAGAATAGATTTTGGAATGCTGAAAATTTTAGAAAAAAAGTGACTTCATGGTCCATCAAGAAATAAATTCAAAAAAACTTCATTTCTCCATAATTTTTTTCTCCAAATAGGTAACTTCAATATCTTGTGCATGGAAAATAAAATCAAATTTAATGCGTATTTTTCTCGTAATAACATTTTAAAGTCAAACTTTTCATAATTTGACAGTTTTCATGAGTCGTCAACTATTGTCTATTTTTTTAATCATTTTCAAAAAAAAAAATTATACCCTTTTGAAGAAGACTCTCTGCTCTTGTGCCCCATATATTTAAAAAAATAAATTAAATATGTTTTACTATTTTTTCAATTTCTAATCAACCTCTTTTTTAACTTTAACAACCTACTTGTTTTATTTTAAAAATAAAATATATTAAAACTAATAAAAATATTAAAATAATTACATATTTGAATTCACTGGTCACTCCAAGCTCTACAAAAGCATATTTTTCTTTTTTGCAAGAAAATCATTATAACTGAAGAAATACTTAGTTGAAGTTGAAAGTTTTAGAAAATTTTGAAAAAAAGCTAAGTTGGCTACCAACTAGGATGCCACATAGACAGTTTCAGCCGAAAGGGTTTCTATAGAAAGGGTTTCGGCTGAAACCCTTTCTATAGAAACCCCACACACAAAATAAGCCAATTTGAAAGCCAATTTCAAAGTGGCAAAGGGAAAATTTTATTTTTTTGGATTCAGCCGAAACCTATTCGATCAAAACCCTATGTGCCACCTATACACCACATGGTTTCGATCGAAACCTATTCAACTAAAAAAATTTTGGCCTAAAATATTTCAATCGAAACTATTTATTTGGCTGAAAGTGTGACACAATTTTGTGCTTTTACACCACTACAATTCTTTTCTATAATCAGGTAGTGAGCCTTTGGCAGTGAGCCCTTATTTCTTTTGGATAGTGAGCCCTTTGTATTCAATGTTGCAATTACTTTATATTGTGAGTTAATCCTCACTGTGGTTTTTCCCTTCTTGGGTTTTCCACATAAATTTAGTGTTCTATTGTACATGGTATTGATGTGTTTCATTTTTTTGTTAAATGATTTCATGGTAAATCATTCTAACAAATTAAGGGTTAATTAAGTTGTGGATTTGAATGTTTATGAGGGTTTTGAAGTTTTAGTGTACAACTAATTTACCCCCCTCTCAGTTTTCTTGTTTGCATTCAATTTTGGTATCAAAGCAAGGTTCTGTAGATGAAAGTTTAACTGCTTAAGGTAGATTTAGGATGAAGTGCAAGAGGGATGCTCCTTAATTAGATGGATTAGACTATGGTTTCTAGAAGACAAGAATGGAAGGTTTCTAGATATCTCTTGGCTTGGAGTTTGAAAGTCTATTGAGACTGTATATACTATTCATGTTGGTGGTCGAAAGACTGATGATGATATCAAGGCCTACGAGAACAATGGTAAAGAAAGGTATGATCTTTTAAGTGTTCTTTCTAATACTAAACTTGTGAAAGTTGAGTTTGAAATCTGCTAGAGAGATCTAGAAAAAGTTGGAAAGTATTTATGAAGGAGATAATAAGGTCAAGCAAGCTAAGATGCAGAATCTAAAGATCACATTTGAAAACTTGTAGATTTCTAAAGATGAAAACATTACAAGCTACCTGCAGAAGGTGGATGAAGTTGTCAATTCCATCAAAGGTCTTGGTGGAAATCTTGAAGAATTTAAGAAGTAAAGAAGGTATTGATAACTCTTCCTAAATCTTATATTCATAAATTTTATGCTATTGAGGAGGTTAAATATTTAAGAAAATACTCTGGTGATTAATTGTATGGTTCTTTATCTACTTTTGAAATGAGAGAATTTGGTACAAGCAATGCAAAAGTTAAGACTACTTTTAAGGTTGCTAACTAAGGAATCATACTAGGAGGATCTTGATGATGTTGAAGTGAAATTTGTAAGGAAAATGAAAATTGGTACTGGTAAATACAGAGGTAGGCTTCCTTTCAAATTTTTTAGTTGTGTTAAGATAGGTCATTATGCTTCAAGATATTTAAATAGAACTTTGAGTGACAAAAATAAGTAAAATAGAGGTAAAGCAATCGATAAAAGTTATTATGTTAGAGAAGATGCCAATATATATGATGATGAATTTGACTATGTGGATGCTTAAGATATTGAATGCTTGTTCATGGCTATTAAAGATGAAACTAATTCTTCTAACTTTGAGAGATGTGTGAAGGAAAGTGCTTTGGAAGCAAGCCACAATGCCATGGTGACTACTCTTCATGCTAGAAAGGAGAAGAACTACTAGATTATTAACAATGGATTCTCAAATCATATGACTAGTGACAAAAGTTAGTTTGTTAAACTTGATAAATATGAAAGAGGTCTAGTTAATATTGGTGATGATACATCTGCTAAGATATGTGGAAAATATTCTATCAGTTTTGATGGAAAGAATAATATAGATGATGTTCTTTATGTTAAGGATTTGAGACATAAACTTTTGAGTGTTGGAAAAATGTGTAACAAATGATATAATATTATATTTTAGGATAATGGATGTGAGATAAGAAAAAGCTTCAAAACTACGGTTGATGTTGGAAGAAGGATAGATGAAAATTTTTATCCCCCGAAATGATTTAATTTATTTAAATTTGAAAAAATAGATTTCTCACTTCATTGTCCTATCAAGACTTACTTTTATGAGCTTGCTAAAATATTGTTTTAGAAAGCGGACATGGAAAATTCCTTCAACCCTAATCTCAATTCACTATCTTCCTTCCCAAAGCTATAGCTAGGCTCGAACCATGCTGATGGCACCCTACTCTTTGTAGGCTCCCAAAAACTCTACCAAACAATAGCTAGTAGGTGGAGAAGGGAGGTTATGTTGTTGGAAGAAACTCACACAACCTTTGTTGAGGTCTAAAAAATTGATGTAGGTTAATTCTAGGTCTAAAGGGACATAAAAATGTAGGAACAAATAACTAATATGCAAGTGATAGTATATTGCAGTAGAAACAAAAATAATGCTACAAATGTGTAGGGATATGATATAGGAACAAAAAACTTATATGCTATGGGTTCTTCACCACATAATAACCAAATCATATACACTCTTACATTCTTATAGGAAATGAAACTTTTAGAACATCAAACTTATAATATTTATCATTCACAAATCAAATAAATAGTCTTAAAAGGTAACTTTTGAGAGAAAAATATTCTAATATAGTTTAAACTCAAAATACATTTTTTACAATATTTTACATGGATTTACAAAATCACTAGGTAGAACTAAGATTCTTCTTTTTCTCCTAATGTTCTTTTTTCTTCTGGGATCTTATCCTTCTATTCCCCTGTTGTTCTCTCTATTCTTTTATATTTCTCTTTCCCTCTTCCCTTTTTTGTATTATGTTCTTCTCAAAATACCCCAAAATTTGGAAGTTTCCTTCCTCAAAATCTTGTTAGAATTGTGAATAACACAAGCCACATGATCAAACAAAAAACAAAGACACCTTCCATGCAAGAGAGTTTCAAATAATAATATGCAATATCCTCAACAAAAAAAGCTATAGAATTCTAGATTTCAAAGTGATAATACAATGAGGGTTGAGTGCTATATAGGAGCAACCCTAAATGATAAAGGGATTAGATCATGATAAGTTTCAACATCTCATGCAATGAGATATAATGATCTAATAATAGCTCTCTAGTTAAAATAAAACACACTCCTAAGTTTAGTTTAAGTGCATGAGAATAAATTAGACTAATAATCAATTAAAAATTAATTAATTATTAGTTAATGCATGATTACTCTAACACCCCCCTTAAGATGAAGTTAGGGAGTAGCTAAAAACCTTGAAAATGGAATGCATGATGTGTCCCAACAAACAAGGTCCGGTGAGGTGCCCACGTACAAATAATCTAATCTCTCAAAACTGGAGAAAAGGAGAAAACCTTATGGGAAAAACTCCTCTCCAAAATAGAGAAAGGTGAATGAAGGATTGAAAAGCCTCCAAACCAAGGTGAAGGACTAAGAAGCCTCCAACCAAAATAATATCCCAAAAATAAGATCATTGATGTAGTAGTAGCATCCAAAACATTTAATCAATCATAATTTAAGTCTTCTGAGACAACTTTGCAACCTTTAAACTTATCTCAACAATTCTTCACAAATTCACCCAATTTCACTTGTAGGTCTGCTGACCTAGTTTCTTGAAAAAATCTACCCAAATACTCATTGAACCAACTAAATAAATATCTTTTAAGATACTCTTTAAGGCATACACAAACATATCTCAACAGTTCATATAAGTCTTTTGGAAGAAATCTCTCAAACTCATGCTTCTACAATGTCCCAACTAGGCCAAATAGGCCAATTTAACAAAGTATCACCTCTGTAAACAACTTACCAAACCAAAATTCTTGTGGTTAGTCATTAAATAGCCTCTAAAACCACCAAATCTACAACATTTAGCAAAAGAACCACTCATAGAGTGCACTTTTCATAAAACCCTCATTTTTAGCAAATTTAGAGAGGGTTTATTGAAAGTCATATTCCCATGACCTAAAAAAGCTTAAACAACCTTAAAATTTTGCTACCCCAAGATTTTACTGCACTTTCTTTCTCATAACAACCAATTTTCACTCAAATGCATAATATTGTCAACTAGGGCATCATGCCCAAACACTCAACTTCACCTCCCCTGCTCTTCCAAAGCTTCAAACACTTTGTAAAAGTTCTGTACACACTTTTTGAACTGATATTCAACCTTCTTGAGTGCATTTAAAATTAATTTCAACTTGGAGCCATTACTTCCATAGTAAAAACTCAAAAAATCTAGTGGGGACAACAATCAAAACCTCATCAAAACTTATTCCTAGCTCAAAATCCTACACCTACATCTAATCCTAACATATTTGGACTCATTCCACCAAGCCACAGCAGAAACAATAGGTGGAATGTGTTAGTTCTCAAAAATGCTGGTTGAAAAACCTCAAGAGGTTGCCAAGCTCTTATTATGTTTCAGGCTAAGGAACAAGGCCAAATAATGTATTTGAACCTTCTTCTCTTCAGGCTCTACCAGACCTAGGTGCGTATACCTATGTAAATGAGGCAAACTAAAATTGCGTGTTTCCTACTTAAGCAATCTATCCACAATGGCAATTAGGAGTGGAAAGATGCAAGTCTAATTTGATATAAATTGTATAAAAAATATCAAGGTGAAGTTTATAAATATGTTCAGTTAACAAATGTGAGGTTTTGAAAACAAATTTGATAAAACTAAATGATGAAATGGATAAGACCAGTTCCTTTTTGGGTAAATGGAGTCAAATGAAAGTCTAAGATAAGTTACTTGTATTTGGTAGTAACTCTAACTGTTTGGCACACAAATATTGGTTTATAACTTGTATAAACGTGCATGCAAGTGATTGACAAACTCTACTTACTTATCCAACTAACATAACCAGGTTACTTAAAATTTATCAAAAGGATTTTAATCTTTACTTGAAAGAACCAATTGAATAAATTATGCAAGAACATAGATAACACCAAATTGGAGACAAATTGGAAATCCTAATTATATGGTTCTTCTTACTGATCCAAATAATACTTCCAGATTACTATGATTGACTAGAAGGGTTTTAATTCCTTTGGGGAAACTAATTAACATATCACACAAGTACAAAAAATGTGTATTGATAAATTGAATATATACTTGATATACCAATTTAAATAATAAAGAAGCATTAAAATGGAGACAACCAGATAATTGAATAACTTCAACAAACAGTTGATACCAAGATGACACCACAAAATCAGAGATCTTTCATTAAATTTTTCAAAATATTGCTTGCAACATGGTCTTCCAAAATATAAACATTATGGAACTTTTATGCTATCCATTAATTATCGTTGTTCGACTACTGTCTTCTCCTATATCTTTCTTATGGTCCTAGTCTCTCTTATATATATGAGAGGAAACAAGCTTTAGACCAAAAGACACGACTTTTGAAAAATAAGATTTAAAACTAATCATAACACAAGAAACTAACATAATAAAAAATGTGTGTTCCAATCTATTAATCTCTAAGTAAAAGCCCATGGTCATCTAAGACCTGTTCAAAGATTTTATTGTATGATATTTCCTCTCCGTGATGTACATAATCAATCTTCTTCAAAGCCCAAGTATTTTTGTTTCCACTTATTAATTTTTAGGTCGCTTGGTCATTTCAATTCCTATGTAGCTATGAATTTTGCAAGGTGACTCTTCCATCTATTATCCAGGAGGTTTCTGAAATCCACCATAATTTTGTATATCCACTGTCTAGCATGACGATCCCATCGAGTAAATTATGGAAATTGTCAAGATTGATCTCCACCTTATCTTGTATATGTTCCAATCATTTAGGAATCATTTGATCAAATTCTTCTCTCCATTCATATGCACCTTTTAAATGATTGTGATGTTTGAGGATTGATGGGATGAAGATGTATTTGATGGAGTCAAATGTACTCCTCCTACTTTCCACTTTCTTCCTTATATCCACCAAATACTTATACTAATCAATCACACCTTTTACCATTTCTTGTGTAGGTTTGAGCCTTAATGGATCATCTGGATCCCTATGTGTAGCTTTGTATAAAGTGTTCAGTATGTGGAAGGTGGGTTGCCATCTCTTTTGGAATCCTTCAAGGATGGGGGAGTTAGTGTTTATTTGTTCCAAAGCTTTAATCAGATTGTTGAATTTTTCATGTACTCCATTTATCTTCTCCTTTAATATCCCAACTCTATGCTCTAATATCCTCCTTAGAGTCTCTATCATATGATGCTTGACATCATCCATGTTATGCTTCTTCATCTTATCCATTTCATCTCTCATTTGTTGTATCTATGGATCTTCTTCCTAGACAGGTGGGCGATAAACAATTAATTCATCTCCTCTCACTATGGTAGCTTGCTACAATTGTCATTTTAGCTTCACACTTTCAATAAACAACTTGTTCAACTCATGATTCGATACTTTCAATCTCTTTTCATACTCATTAATCTTCTTCTCCATATTTTCTACTACATCCTTGTTGAACATTGCAGAATGCATGGTCATACTAACAACTTTTGTAGGAGTTGCGTCTCTCATTTGTTTTTTACCATAGTTGACCCCCTCAATTCTTGTACTACATACAAGAGTCGAGGCTTCCTTGTACTTTTATATTTTTTCCATAGAGAAAGTGTTTGGGTAGTAGGATTATACCCTGTTCCTGAGACACCCTCTTCAGAATCAAATTATGCTGCCAACATGGGGTCATCCTCTGCTCTGATCTGATCTAGAAGAAACATTTTAGATAGCTCCATCCCTGGTATAATTAGCATATCACTTTTCAATAACATCTCTCTTGCCTCCTGGGGGGTGACACTAATGTTATCAACACTTAACTCTACAAATGCTTGAGCTTGGATCTCAACTTGCTTCAAATCACTAGCTCCAATAAGATTGATTTTCAACCTTTCATCAAATAGTTTCATTTTCATTTTAATCAAAAAATCCTTAAATTAATTGATGTGGATAAAATTATCATCTTCCATGAATATTAGAGAGGCCACCACCCTCTCATCTTCTTGAATTTCATCAGCTTGTTCCTTTGAAAGCCTGATCTTAGGATCATGAGGCTTTTGACTTCTTTGTTGTTTTGTTATCTCCTTTATTTCAGTTAGAGCTAGGAATGCTTCTTCTTCATCATCACTTGAGTCATATCCAACCAATGGCTCCATCTTATGTCTTTTAGCCTGTGCTTCGTGAGTAGGAGATGGAGGAGATGGATGTCTAGGTGATGTGGGTGGTGTATGTGATGTGGATGCTTCATGTGGTGGTTGGTGAGGTGTGGGAAGTGGGATCAACCCCTCATCTTGGGCCATTTTTTACAATTCATTAAACTTATTTAGGATCATCTACATCCTTTTCAGAAGGTTGGGCTCCTTAGCAAAAAAACCTTTTGAAACTTCTATCCTTCTCCTTCTTCTGATTCTCCCACATCATCATTATTATCCACCTTTTTCTAGTTTACATTACATCAACAAAATACACTAGATTTCTTATAACATCCTCCTCAGGGTCAAATTCATGTGAGATGGTCCTCTTTTCCAACAAGGTTCTTTTGATCATGTTGATATGACCCTCTGGGTCACACACTCTTTCTTTTCTAGATTTGAGGGGATAGTTAACCCTCATAAACCTCTGTAGCTCCTCTAGCATATCAGACCCAATGGCCAACTCTTCAAATACAGTCAAATTAGGAAAAAATATACATTTCCTATGATTTCTCATCAAATCATGCTCCATCCAAAGCATCTACCATATAAACTCTAGAAAACATACACTTGCAAGTGAAAACTTAGGAAAAATATGTGGTGCTTGGTCACATCCATATACTTTGATAATTGTATGTTGAGGCATAAAAATCCAATCAACAATTATGAGTATTGCCCTGATCTTGACTATATTGTACAAGCCTCATCACTTTCATCAATGATTTAGGAAATCTTGGTGTTGGGCCACCAAGGGAAATTATCAGTCTAACAAAAAAATCATCTCGAAACACTACAAAATCACATTATACACATTTGCTATCGTAGATGTAACACCAATATTGCACAGGGAGTCTTACTCCACTTTCTTGTGTACACAATTTCATTCTTCCAATCAACTTCATTTCATTTTGACATAGGATTAAATGACACAATGAAGAATATTTTCTAAAATTAATGGGGGCCTTAGCTTCCCTAACTTGCAGCAAGCCCTCATGTATTTGTTCATCAATTATAGATGCAAAATAAAACTATACATTTGACTCAGAATGTTGAATTATCATGGCCATTCTAATCAATCCTATTGGCATATGTTCCTTTGCATCTAGCCCAAAGACTTGACACAATGCATAATAAGTGTTTTTGAAATAAACTTGAAATTTTGAGACTTGGAAAGGTTCCAGTTTAGAGGAAGGGATGGGGAGTTTTATGTTATCATAACCCCTCTACATGTGTAGGGGGAGCTCATCACTTCGATATGTTCTTCTCAACCTCTTATACACCTACTCCAATTTAACTAAATTCACCTCTGTTATACCTTGTTTATTCAGCTTGAAACACTTTATAATGGCATCTCTTGTGACATCAACTAAGCACTCACCATTTGGAAGACTAACAATTTTGGTTGGGACCTGATAGATGTGGGAAAGGGATTTAATTAGCTCAATGTCAATGAAAACATTAGGGACAATCAATTTAGCCAAATCTAGGGTCCACGGGTTTGATGTCAGAACCTTGTTGTTTCTATTCCAATAGAAGTACCAATAAAGGTTCCAACCTGATTGAGGTATAATGGGGTCTCTATAGCCTTGAGATAAGTCTCTAAAAACCTTTTTAGGTACTTTTTCTACTTAACCAGGCAATAAGGAAAGCAATGGGGATTGCAAGGAGGTTTTACTAGTTTTGGTTTCATCCCTTTTAACTCCTAATTTAGTCTTCTTTGGTGCCATTTTATGAAATTCATAGAGAATGATGAGCAAAGGTTACCCAGGTTTAGAACTAAATTTGAAGAATTCCCTTTACTCCCACAATTTGATCTCATCTGCAACTTGGTTTCAACTATTATGAGTGAAAAATCTCAACTTGTTTTGTGTATTTCAACACTAAGATACATTTACTCTTGGCTCATAAATTTGTGCAATTCAAATCTTTGTATCGAGCTCAATTTTATGTTTTGATGTTGAATGATGTGATTGGTTTGTTTTAAATGATCCAACGGCTTAGTTACTACACTACCTTGTGTCATTTTTTGCTCCCATACGGTACTGCGGTGTTTCTTTAGTATCTTTCTTCAATGTATTGCTCTACTGCAGGCTATCTTGACCCCTCGAGGTATAGCGATATAGTGTAAAAGGTGTGAGATAGTGGCTCCTTTCACCATCCTACCACGAGTTGTTTGGGGATGAGTTATGGTAGAGAGGTATAGTGTGGGTGTTATGAGGGGTGGATAATGTGATAGTAGTAACATGGTAAAGGATAAAAATGACCTTGTGAATGGCGATAATGTGATTTGTTATGAAAATAACAGTGGCAATTTTGGATTTTTAAATAATAAAATAATTAGAATTTTTGTAAAAATTCCAGTTCCTATAGTGCCTTTAGTTGGGGATGAATGATTTACAAATCATTGCAAGAATCCATAATATCTCTGGGTGTAGACCAGGTGTCCCCTTCATATGGTTTTTAGAGGATATGAAAAATGGAACTGTGGTGAGGATGGAATGAAGATGGATATGGAGGTGAAAATGGTGGAAATGATCCTATACTACTGTACATGAAAAGAAACCTTTCTTTTATTGAGAGAATTCTAGGATTGTCCATGTACTGGCAAGTCCTAGTCCCTTTTTATTTCCTAAACTACTATGCATGGAATGAATAGTAGTATCTTTGAGAATTTTTTAAGAGTTGTCCATGCACTGGAAACACTTATCCCTCTTTACATTACTGTGCATGGAATTGGTTATTTTATGAAAAGAAATTTTTTAGAAACTATCCATGCATTGGAAGTTCATGTTCTTCTTTGGACATGTTTTGCAAATAATAAGAGTCCTCCCCTCCTTTGCCAATGATAACAAAAGGACCTAACCACAAGGCTTCAAAATTTCCATGCTTTCCCTTTTCTTGGCATCTAGCATTGCACATTAGTACCAAATCATTCACCTCAAATTTTCTATCTTTGGATTTCTTATCAAAAAGGTATTTCATTTGTGATTGCAACTTCATATTTTTTTTTTGGGCCATTCTCCTTACTTCATCAATTTCTGCAAGCTGCTCCATCCTTTCCTCCATTGGTTCAAGAATATCTAAGTCTTCTTGGAATACGAACCTACTTACTAGTAGTAGATTATGTACAGGGAGTCTAGCCTAAGCCCCATATACAAGTTCAAAGGAAGAATTTCCAATAGCCTTCTTCACAGTAACCCTGTCTGCCCATAAGGCTAGCTTTAACTTTCAATCCTAGGCCTTCTTGTTATTATTCAACATCCTTCTTATGATTTTCAAAAGACTTTTATTACTAGATTATGCCTGACAGTTTTCTTGTGGGTGGTAAGAGGTAGCATAAGAAACAATAATTCCATTTGTGATCTAGGTGGATCTTTTGAACCTAAAAATTGAAGTGTTCCCATTTCTCCCAGAAGTAGTGCCATGGTGTAGAGCTCAGAATACTGAATCTGGCGCAACTTGAACGGGCGAAAAAGTAGTCCGTTTGCTCAAGTTATGTGCAGTCAAACTTTGGTCAAAGGCCAGTCAACTCAGCTACAGGGACGAGAAAAAGGATGAAATTTTGACATCATAAAAAATGATCGAAGGTGGCATCATCGTGAAGGTCTCATCATCACGATTCCAACAGAATTCGTTTTGCACAAATCAGAGCTCGTATGCACGAGATATAGCTGGTCAAAGTCTTAGTTGACTAAGGCACCATATGGTATGGTTGATGACATCAACATGATGTCATCATGCTGACTTGACGGGTAGGTCATCATACAAATGTCGAGTTGGACCAATCAGATGCTGACATGTGTCAGTCCATACAAGTGGTGTGGCATGGTGACATGGCTGATGATGTCATCATGGTCAACAAATTGGGTGTTGACACGTGTCCTTCTGATGATGTGGCATCAAAGTGGCAGGTTGATGTGGATGTTGACTTGGAGTTTTTGGCAAATCATCTCCTGACACGTTGCATCCTCTAAGTGCGACACGTGGAGGCCCTTTCGTCGATTACTCTGGCGGTTGCGGATGAGTTTGTTTTTATAAGCAAAATATGGTTCATGGGAATCGAACCGCGCACATCCACATTGTAAGTCACTGATCGGGGCCATTGCACCGCGCATAGATTCTTCACTATCCATGGAGCGGATGTTGGTTTTATCTATTGATAGCTTGGAATCAGTGAGGATAAACCAAAAGGGGTCGGTGGGGGTTGAAACCTCAACCCCCCATTGACCAAAATGGACTTTTACCATCGCGCCATGCAAGGTGGCTTAACATATATTTGAAATGGGTTATTAATAACCCATGTGAAAGCCTGAAACATAAACTAAATAACCATTTTTGGTTATTAGTTATGTGTTCAAAACAAAATACAAACAAAGCCCCCCCAAAAAAAAAGCCCAAATAAACATATAATAAGGGCTCAAACAAATTTTGATTTGTTATTTATTAATAAGGGGGGTTATTGGTTGTTTTATGGGAAAAATTACAAATTGGTGGTTTTTAGCCCTATATGGGAACTTCTAGTATAAAAAGAGGATCTAGGAGGCTTCCCAAATCATTCATTAGTTGATCATTCTCCATTACATCCCTTTCTCTTGGTCTTTGAGAGGCTTTTGTGAGAGAATTTTTATAAGGAATTAGGAGAATATTTGAGTTGTGATGTAATGATGTTCTAATCTTGTAGTACATCCTTTAGGCAGAGTCAGTTTTCTTACTCTTTGTTAGTCATCCCTATCTTGGAGAGCTTTTGAGAGGGGTGTGAGTGAGAGACTTTTGTATGACTTTGTGGAAAGGCTACAAGATATTGTAAAGCAGTGTTGCAAGAGGCTCCAGTGGAGATTGTACTACCATTTTAGAACATTTCAATAGATTGGTCACTCGATTGAGCTCAGCCCAGAGATGTAGTCATGTTCATGGCGAACTCCGTAATCAAATTGGTTTCTTCTTATCTATCTCTTGGTTCTATGTTTTTGAATTCTCTCTGATTAATGTTCCTACTACTCCATTGTTGATGTCTTTATGCTTTTGTTCATAATCACTTAAGCAACATTTGTCATAGATCCCTTCCGCTTTACAGATCAAGTGGTATCAGAGCTTTGTTTGGCTAGTTTGCAGGAGTGATTGTGATTAATTTTGCTATTGGTGGACATTTGGAGTTTGGAGCAAAGATGGCATCAAAGAAGGGTGAATCTTCAAGGCTAACATTGATTACATCCATGGTGGATGATTTCATGTCAATGAAAGGCCTGGTTGAAGAACTCTATTGAGACCATTGAGAGAAGACTAATTGGATCGAAGCTACTCAAGAAGATGGGGTTCAGAGGAGGAGATGGACAATCCTCTAGAGCTCAGAACTTCTGCAACCACTGTGGCATCAGTGGACATTGGGAGGCAAAGTGTTGGAAGCTGCATCCAGAGCTTCATCGTCGATCAAGGTCTACTGAGGGACCCAACCACTAGAAAGTTGAAGAGACAAAAGCAGAGATGACAGTAGCTACCACTTCTGAGGTAGTCCCAGGAGAAATTCAACCACAACCTGAGCAACCTGTGAAAGAGAGTTCCTTTGAACAGCTTCGTAGGAGCTGGGAACAACGCTCATCAAACTAGTATATCAGCTTGTGTGTGTTTATTGCATCTTTTGTAGTGTGATGAATATGTTGGTAAGCTAGTATTGTTTTGTGAGCTCTGAATAAACTTGTTTGTAATATTTTTTATCAAGTTGTATTATTCTAGAGATTGAGATTTTGTAAGGATCTTGAAGCCACATCTCTTGTAATCTAGAAAGGAGAATACTGTGTAACTTCTTATTGTAGGGTTTTTAAGGACTTGTACCTGTAGTTTTCAAGTGCGAAGCTTCAGTTGAAGAGCACTTCCCAGTTAAAGAGTTGTCGAGAATGGTCAATAGTGACCTTGCATGTTCTTAGCTTGAAGACTCAGTTGAGGCCATTTTGAGGATATGTCTGAACTCAGATGAAGTTCTTGAAGGATGTTATCGATGACCTCATTGCTTTAGATGAACGTGACATGAGCTCTATGGTGGAGCCTTGAATCAGCTATTCTGAAGTACAAAGGTGAAGGAATATTTTAGGCTGAGGTGCAGATACCATGCTTGAGCAGCTGGAGGAGCAACATAAGCATGCCAGAATGAATGGCAAGAGATGCAGAATGTGAACCACCCCGTGAGAAGCACTGAGAGATAGGTATACCATACTCAGTTTTTCCTTCTTGCTTTAGGTATACTAAGTTCCATTTTAAACTGCATTGTGATGAGTTGTGGATTCCATGTTGCCAAAAATGTAAGACCCTTGTAGAGGGAAGATGTGACGATAAGGACAACTCTTATTGATAGTATATTGCTGAAGTGTAAGACCTCAATAGGCAGATGTGGCAGTGTCTATGTTCTACTGATTCAGATCATGGCGAGTGGCAAGATGCAGAATGGGAGATGTTTTGAAGGAACTGTAAACTTTTGGAGGACCAAAAGTTCTTTAGTGGGGAGGTTTGATCCAGGTGGATCTTCTGAACCTGAAAATTGAAGTGTTCCCATTTCTCCCAAAAGTGGTGCTATGGCGTAGAGCTTAGAATACTGAATCCGACGCAACTTGAACAGGCGAAAAAGGAGTCCATTTGCTCAAGTTATGTGCAGTCAAAATTTGGTCAAAGGCCAGTCAACTCAGCTATAGGGATGAGAAAAAGGATGAAATTTTGACATCATAAAAAATGATTGAAGGTGGCATCGTCATGAAGGTCTCATCGTCACGATTCCAACGACGTTCGTTTTGCGCAAATCGGAGCTCGTATGCACGAGATATAGCCAGTCAAAGTCTTAGTTGACTAAGGGACCATGTGGTACGGTTGCTGACGTCAGCATGAAGTCATCATGCTGACTTGATGGGCAGGTCATCATACAAATGTCGAGTTGGACCAATCAGATGCTGACACATGTCAATCCGTACAAGTGGCGTGGCATGGTGACATGGATGATGACGTCATCATGGTCAACGAATTGGGCATTGACATGTGTCCTTCTGATGATGTGGCATCGAAGTGGCAGGTTGACATGGATGTTGACTTGGATTTTCTAGAAAATCATCTCCTGACATGTGGCATCCTCTGAGCATGACACGTGGAGGCCCTTTCGTCCATTACTCCAGCGGTTGCGGATGAGTTTGTTTTTATAAGCAAAATATGGTTCATGGGAATCGAACGGTGCACATCCACATTGTAAGCCACCGACCGGGGCCGTTGCACTGCGCATAACGTATTCACTATACAAGGAGAAAATGTTGGTTTTGTCTATTGATAGCTTGGAATCGGTGAGGATAAACCAAAAGGGGTCGGTGGGGGTTGAACCCTCAACCACCCATCGACCAAAATGGACTTTTACCATCGCGCCATGCAAGGTGCCTTAACATATATATGAGATGGGTTGTTAATAACCCATCTGAAAGCCTGAAACATAAACTAAATAACCATTTTTGGTTATTAGTTGTGTGTTCAAAACAAAATACAAACAAAGCCCCAAAAACAAAATAAGCCCGAATAAACAAATAATAAGGGCTCAAACAAATTTTGATTTGTTATTTTTTAATAAGGGGGTTATTTGTTGTTTTATGGGAAAAATTACAAATTGGTGGTGTTCAGCCCTATATGGGAGCTTCTAGTATAAAAGGAGGATCTAGGAGGCTTCCCAAATCATCCATTAGTTGATCATTCTCCATTGCATCCCTTTCTCTTGGTCTTTGAGAGGCTTTTTGTGAGAGAATTTTTAGAGGGAATTAGGAGAATATTTGAGTTGTGATGTAACGATGTTCTAATCTTGTAGTAGATCCTTTAGAAAGAGTCAGTTTTCTTACTCTTTGTTAGTCATCCCTAGCTTGGAGAGCTTTTGAGAGGGGTGTGAGTGAGAGACTTTTGTATGACTTTGTGGAAAGGCTACAAGATATTGTAAAGCAGTGTTGCAAGAGGCTCCAGTGGAGATTGCACTGCCATTTTAGAACATTTCAATAGATTGGTCACTCGATTGAGCTTGGCCCGGAGACGTAGTCACATTTGTGGCAAACTTCGTAATCAAATTGGTGCCTTCTTATCTATCTCTTGGTTCTATGTTTTTGAATTCTCTCTGATTAATGTTCCTACTACTCCATTGTTGATGTCTTTATGCTTTTGTTCATAATCACTTAAGCAACGTTTGTCATAGATCCCTTCCGCTTTATGGATCAATTTGTGTCACAAAAATTTCTAAATTCATTAGACCTAAAACACATCCCATTGTCTGTGCTAAACCTTACTAGTGTGCCAAATCTAGTTATGATATTCTCCATTAGAAAATTTATCACCACCTTGCTCATTGCTTGTTTAGTTGGGATTTCCTCCACCCATTTGGTGAAATAATTTGTGGCTACCAATATCCATTTATGTCCTCCACTGGATTTTTTTGTAATTTCCCCGATGAAATCAATTCCCCACTAATGGAATGGGGCTTCAACCTACATAGGTCTTATAGGTAGTGCTCCTTGATACTTCAATTTCCTTGAAATTTTTTGGCGTGCCTCACACTTTCTAGTATAGTCATGTGCATCATTGAAAACCTTAGGCCAATAGTACCCTACCCTTAATATCTTATGAGCAGTAGTTTTTGCTGAGAAATGTCCCTCACATACTCCTTTATGCATCTCCTTCAATACATGTTTTGATTGATGTTCATCTAAGCATAACATTAGGACACCATCCCTATTCTTCCAATAGAGGTATCCCTCCATGAATACATATTTTGAGGCATGCAACTTGAGTGTCCTTTTCATGTTGTCATCAAACCCTTCAGGACATTTCAAATGTTTGAGATAGTACACAATATTAGTGTACCATGAAGTGTTTTCAATACTTGTGACCATATATTCTTCACCATTCACATTGCATACTTGGGAAGCTTCCAAATTTGTTTCATCCATCAATTTGGCTAATCCTTGACCCCTTACAAGCTTAGTGATCTAAAACTTAATATCAAACTCTTGGGTCCTATTTATCCATCTGCACCTACGTCATGTTGTCTCACTTTGTATGAACACATCTTTCATTGCAGCGTTAGGTACATAAGCTATTACATTTTCCCCTACTAGATATGGCCTAAATGCCTTGACAACTCTTACCAATGCATAGGATTTCTTTTCAACAATATCATGGTTGCTCACTTTCATTACAACATAATGCATCCTTCACTTCCTCTATCCATTCCTTCATCTTTCATTCTTGACCCATCCCTTTCATTTCGAGAGCCTACCCATGTTCGTCCAACCCGCCTATCCTCTCGAGGGGTCATCATCATTCCATCATCATCCTATTCTTATAGCATCATCATCCCATCCTTTTACCCACATCATCATTCCATCATCCTATATTTCTATCATCATCCATTTTCCTCTATCCATAGCTTTAGTTTCTTTGAAATGATGTTACTCGATGCAAATATCATCATCTCGAACATCATCTCATAGAGGGGAAAAATGTAGACACCTAAAAATGCCCTCTTATGATACCTTGTCCTGACATTACATCATTTAGACATCTTGTAGCATGTTTTTCCCTAGGTACCCATGTCATCATCTAATTAGTTAAATAAATCTTATTTATTTGACTAATTTCATGTATTCCCTTCCTATGCATAATCCATCCATTCCTCTAATGTTAATTAAATAATTTATATTATTTAATTAATTAAATCATTTCTATTCATTCTTCTAATGTTAATTAAATAATTTATATTATTTAATTAATGAAATCATAAATTTAACATTAATTAAATAAATCAAATATTTAAATAATTAATAAAATCTAAAAATGATATTCTCACTTTCTTTCCAAAATCTAAACTCATGTGTATCTAATTAATGTATTTAACTAGATAATTCATCAATTATCCCTCTCATCTTTTTTAGGATTTATTTGCTTTAAAACAATAAATCAAAATATTTCTATCTTTTAAAAATCTTATCTCATCTTGTTGTATTTCCTCTTTTTTCAAAAATCAAATCCTTATCGAATCTTATCAAATCTTATCTCCGTCCACATCAAGGCTCTATAAATACAGCCTCTTACAATCCATTTAAGGGGTTGATTCATCTAGCATCCTCACTCTATCAAAATCAATCTTCCATTTCTATCTATCATTATCTCCATTTGTCATTTTAATCGTCAAGTTGTTATGTTGTAGGAATGAGCATCCAACATTCCTCCATTATCAACCCTTCAAAATCTTGCATTCTCATGCAGGTGGAGAAGATCAATGGAGGTCAATCAAGTCTAGTTTGAGAATTGGTTTGCATTTCCTTCATTTATCTACATTTTCATTCTAGTTTGTGCTTCATGGTGCTTGATAGGATTTAATTAGTTTGTTGTTTTCAACACATTAAACCTATTAATTTTTCCTTATCTACACTCTTAACTAGTGTTTGCTTCATGAGAGCACGATCATTTCCATAAAATACCCTTTCTAGTATCACAAGTCCTTTAGGAATTTTGTTGGTTTTGAGCTGCACAACTTCCTTTTTGAACATAGTTTGTTTTCCATCTATTTCTTCCACAAAGGAATTAAAGTCAATCTCTTGGGCTTCATATTGGTCCATGCAATAGAGAAACTTTATGAGATCAGTGTCATCATTGAAAACTTTCCAACTATAGATATTATTAGAGATAGCAGGCCTTGTTTTGAATTCAACTTGAGATACTTCGGTCAAGGTGATATCATCTCTTTTTAGGGCTATATTGGCTAAGAAATTTTTCATCAAGTTTTTGGACTTGTCTATCCATTCAATGGAAAAAGCATCAAATAATTCAATTGTATCACACACAACATTTCTATATTGTTTTAACCTTTTGTTTTACGTAGCATATTTTGATCTAATCTGTGAAATGATCAACTCAGAGTCTCCAAGAACAGTTAGTAGTTTGATTTTGTGTTTGACAACTATATTCAAACCAATTAGCAAGGCTTCATATTTTTCTATATTATTTTTACATTCAAGCATCAGTAAAAATGAATACTTGAATGTAGTACCTTTAGGTGAGATAAACACTACCCCTGCTCCATTTCCTTCTTGACTACATGCTCCATCAAAATACATCCTCCATACACTGTGCTGATTTTTAAAAACATGCTTATCAATTGGATCAGTATTCACTAATTCAGGTAGGGAAATCTTTATCGTAAAACTCCCTAAATCCACATCACAAAAGCATTTTAGCTACTCTTGAGTAACATAATCCACAATCTGATTCATCCTTGGTTCTCTATATAACTTGATCTCTTCATCATTGACTGGTATTGTGGCATAGGACAAGTCAAATTATACATTTCCTCCAACCATTGCAGTCCATTGTCTTCACAAAAGCATCCCAAATGAGGGGATGTGTTAATTATAGTTATGTCAATATTATATAGGGCTTGTGGGTAGGAAGCCAACTTCACCTCTACGTCTTTCATAATTCCTATCACTAGGACAGGCCTACTATCCATAGCGTAGAATTTTCCACTAGTAATGTCTACCCACATGCCAAGTTTTTTCATGACCCCTACTAGCTTGATGTTGATAGCAGCCCCTGAATCTATCATACAATTTATTACCAGCTTGTTATTTATGAGTAATGTAGTAAAGAATGGATCGACTTGTGGAGGATTCATCAATGCATCACCAAGACAAACCTCAAGAACCTTTACCTTTTCCTACTTATTACTGATCTTGGTAGTCCCCTTGTTCTTAGAGTTTGTGCTTTTATCATTTCCATTAGATATTAATTGAATAACATTGTCCCTATACTCTTTTATCTTCATCATTTCTAATAATGGTACAAACATTTTTACTTGAGACAAGGCCTGCATGAAGTCAAAAGATGTATTTTATGTTTTGGTTATCTTCCTTTTCTCCAGTGGATCTCCTTTCTTCTCCTCTTTTTCTCTTTTTTTTTGTTTCATTAGACTTTTGTTTGTCTTTATGCAACTATTTGTTTTCTTCTTTATGAGCATGCTTTGTTCATTCTTATCAAGTTGCTTACTTTCTATCCGTTTTGGTGTTCCCTATGTTTCTCCTTTATCTTTCACAAATATCCCTCTTGGAACACCCTCACCTTCATTTATTCTATTTCTCAATCGATATTTTATTTTTTCCTATTCTACCATAGTAATGGTTAATTCCTTGATTTCCTCATCAGTTGGTTTCCTTTGTATTTACTTGACTGAGATGGTGCATTGGAAGAATGTAATTCATCATTGCTTTCATTGTAATTAGAAAAGACTTGTTGTTCTACCATATGAATATTATATCTTTGGTTATCAACATCATACTCATATCCTTCCTCTTCTGAAGATGAATATCCTTGTCCAATTGGATGGAGGGTGTGAGAAGTTAAATATACTGTATGATCCTCCTCTTGGTTGTCCACTAGTATTTCTTCTTCTTGTATTGATTGAGCTACCACACAATGGTCAAGAGAATGTGGAAAATTGCAAACTTGACACCAAGGATTATTGTTAACCATATATGCTCCCTTCTTCTCTAATGGATCAGGAGTCTCCTTACTCTTATGCCTATCAATTATGGGCCTTCCATCCTTCCAATTTGTGTTATATGGAATATCATGCAATCTTGGTCTTTCATTTCTATATGCATTCTCTTGTCTATTCTGAGGGTAGTTAACATTCTAGAGAACCCTAAGATTATCTCTCTTATGAATCATCCCAACAGACATTCTATTGTTCTCAATTGTCAATGTTGTTTTTTGTGCTTCAACTAGATTTCTAGGGCACCTATTTCTAAGCTCATATCCTATCTTCGGATCAAAGGATTTTAGGGAAATGCTCAATGCTATAGGATCTATCAATTTGGACCCAAGTGGTATCTTATTATACAATTTGGAGAACCTCTGGTTGAAGTCATAAACTAACTCATTCTGATTTTTCTAGATACTTATCAGTTCATGCAAGGAATACTCAGGTGCACACTGATTTCCATATTGCCCTAGGAATTGATTTTGGAAATTTGATATAGAATTAATTGAAACATCAGTCAGGATATTGAACCAATCTCTTGCCTCTTATGTTAGAGACATCATGAACAATCTCATATTTACATCTTCATAATCCATACCAATATCTTGAACAAAGGCATTAAAATTCCTGATATGTTCTTTTGTTGATATCCCATTATTCCCAATGAACTTGGGAACCATATTTCTCCAATTTCTATCCATTGGGTATTGGTACAATTGATACCCTATTAGGTCAAATTGTCTACATGGGTTTGTAGGATTTTGTGGAGGAAAGTTCAGGGGTAGCAGATTAGGGCAGTAATGGTACCCATATTGAGGTTGATGATAAGAATTCTATTGGAAGTGTTGTTGAGCATACATATTTTGATGGGGCACATGCTTGTGATATTGTGAGGGGTATTGCTAACCTGGATGTGGATTGTGTTGAGGAACATTGATGGAATTTTGGTGTTGGGATCTCTGAGATGCCATATTAGGTTGATGATGGTGTCTTTGGTTTACATTTTGTGGTGCTCTTATGTTATGAGACGCTCTTTGTGGATTGAGATGACCACCCTATCTATGTGGGGGAACATACTTAGGTGGTTTTGATGCATTAATATTCATCTGAGATAGTTGTTGACTCAACTCTATGTTTCTTTTTATCATACACTATCTTCTTTCAAGTTGTTGTTCCTGCCACTGCATTTGTATTTCCAATTATTGATCAGTCATGTGCTGAAAATATTTAATAGAAGTTGTTTTATCCATGGGCCCACACTGGTCTCCCTTCTTTTTTATGAGCCATTTAATGATCATACTCCTCTTGCCTCTACCTTCATTCCTCATCTTTCTTATCTTGGTCTATTTCAAAGTGATAAGTGGGATGATCATTGTTCTCTCATTCAAATGGAGTGTGGGGATCTCCACATGGATCAATTTTGTGATATTCTGACCCATACAATGGGGAAAAGCTATTGTGTGCATTAAAGACTTGTTCTAATGAATTTTCTTCATTTATGACATCAGCTTGGTTAGGGGTCACCTTAGACTTGTTCTTGTTTGTGTTTGTTTTTGTGGGAGGAGATCAATTTTTGTCAGTCCATCTCACATTATTCTTCTTGGGACTATCTTGGTGCAAGGATCTTCTTCCATTCATGTTAGATGATATAGTGTATCTATGATGTCTGTCATCTATTCTTTCTAATCTAATGCTTACTTTAGCTATCATAAAATATCTTCAGAGTCACCGCCTACCTTTTGAAAGTAGGAAAATGATTTAGTTTATTCTCAACAGAGTCATTTAACTCTGGAATGACTCTATGATGAAAGGCTTGAGTTAAAAATTGGTCCCCAATAGAGTCACCAATCTATTAGTTGCGTGACTCATATGGGGAGCTACAAACTACACAATTATGAGTTTCTATTTGAAGACCTGATTTGGAAATTTTAATGACTCTATAAGGAAAGGTTTCTTGCAACCAAATTTTCTCAAGTTATCCCCAACAGAGTTTCCAATCTTTTAGTTCTCAAAAATGTTGGTTGTAAAAACTCAAGAGGTTGCCAAGCTCTTGGTACGTTTCAGTCTAACGAACAAGTCCAAATAATGTATTGAGCCTTCTTCTCTTTAGGCTCTACCAAACCTAGGTGGGTATACCTATGTAAATGAGGAATACTTAAACTTTTTGTTTCATACTTAAGAAATCTATCCACAATGGAAATTAGGAGTGAAAAGATGCAAGTCTAATTTGATACAAATTGTATAAGAAATATCAAGGTGAAGTTTATAAATATATTCAATTAAAAGATGTGAGGTTTTGAAAACAAATTTGATAAAACTAAACGATGAAATGGATAAGAACAGTGCCTTGTTGGGTAAATGGAGTCAAATGAAAGTCTAAGATAAGTGACTTGTATTTGGTACTAACTCTAACTATTTGGCACACAAATATTGGTTTATAACTTGTATAAATGTGTTGAAAAGTGATTGAAAAACTCTACTTACTTATCCAACTGACATAACTATGTTACTTATAATTTATCAAAAGGATTTTAATCTTTACTTGAAAGAACCAATTGAATAAATTATTCAAGAACATAGATAAAACCAAATTGGAGACAAATTGAAAATCCTAATTATATGGTTCTTCTTATTGATCCAAATAATACTTCTAGATTATTGTGATTGACTAGAAGGATTTTAATTCCTTTGGGGAAACCAATTAATCATATCACACAAGTACAACAAATGTGTATTGATAAATTTGATATATACTTGATATAACAATTTAAATAATAAAGAAGCATTAAAATGGAGACAACTAGATAATTGAATAACTTCAAAAAACAATTGATACCAAGATGACGCCACAAAATCAAAGATCTTTCATTAACTTCTTCAAAATATTGTCTGCAACATGGTCTTCCAAAATATAAACATTATGGAACTTTTCTACTATCCATTAATTATCCCTATTGTACTTCTATATTCTCCTATATCTTTCTTATGGTCCTGGTCTCTCTTATATATACAAGAGGCAACAAGCTTTAGACCAAAAGACAAGAATTTTGAAAAAAAGGATTTGAAACTAATCATAACACAAGAAACTAACATAATCACAAATGTGTGTTCCAATCTATTAATCTCTGAGTAAAAGCTCTTCGTCATATAAGACCTATTCAAATCTTTTACTGTATGATATTTCCTCTCCGTGATGTACATAATCAATCTTCTTCAGAGCCCAAGTATTTTTCTTGCCATTTATTAATTGTTAGGTCACTTGGCCATTTGAATTCCTTTGTAGCTGTGAATTTTGCAAGGTGACTCTTCCATATGTTATCTAGGAGGTTTCTGACATCCTCCACAAAGTTTATATATCCACTATCCAGCATGACGATCCCATCGAGTAAAGTATGGAACTTGTCAAGATTGATCTCCCCCTTATCTTGTATATGTTCCAAGCATTTAGGAATCATCTGATCAAATTATTCTCTCCATTCATCTATACCTTTTAACTGATTGTCATCTTTGAGGATTGATGGGATGAAGATGTATTTAATGGAGTCAAATGTACTCCTACTTTCTACTTTTTTCCTTATATCCACTAAATACTTATACTCATCAATCACACCTTTTACCATTTATTGTGTAGGTTTGAGCCTTAATGGTGCATCTGGATCCCTATGTGTAGCTTTTCATAAAGTGGTTAGTAAGTGGAAGGTGGGTTTCCATCTCTTTTGGAGTCCTTCAAGGATGGGGGAGTTAGTGTTTATCTGTTCCAAAGCTTTAATCAAATTGCTGAAGTTTTCATGTACTCCATTTATCTTCTCCTTTAATATCCCAACTCTATGTTCTAATATCCTCCTCAGAGTCTCTATGATATGATGCTTGACATCCTCCATGTTATGATTTTTCATATTATCAATTTCATCTCTCATTTTTGTATCTGTGGATTTTCTACCTGGATAGGTGGGTGATAGACAATTAATTCATCTCTTCTCACTGTGGTAGCTTGCTGCAACTATTGTTTTAGCTTCACATTTTCAATAACCAACTTGTTCACCTCATCATTTGATAATTCCAATCTCTTCTCACACTCATTAATCTTCTTCTCCATATTTTCTACTACATCCTTGGTGAGCATTGCAAAATGCATGGTGATAGTGGAAAATTTTGTGGGAGTTGTGTGTCTCATTGTTCTAACCATAGATGACCCCCTTAATTTTTGTACTACATACAAGAGTCGAGGCTTCCTTGTATTTTTTTGTTTTGTCCATAGAGAAAGTGTTTGGTCAGTAGGATTATATGCTATTCCTAAGAAGCCCTCTTCTAAATCAAATTCAGCTACCAACATGGGGTCATTTTGTGCTCTGATTTGATCAAGAAGAAACATTTTAGACAACTCTATCCCTAGTATAATTAGAATATCACTTTTCATACCATCTCTCTCGCCTCCTAGGGGGTGACACTAATTTTATCAACACTTAACTCTACAAATGATTGAGCCTGGATTTTAGCTTGCTTCAACTCATTAGCTCCAATAAGATAGATTTTCAACCTTTCATCAAATTGTTTCATTTTCATTTTAATCCAAAAATCCTTAAATTCATTGGTGTGGATAAAATTATCATCTTCCATGAAAGAGAGGCCACCACCTTCTCATCTTCTTGAATTTCATCAGCTCCTTCCTCTGAAAGCTTGATCTTAGGATCATGAGGCTTTTGACTTCTTTGTTGTTCTGCTATCTCCTTTATTTTAATTTAGAGCTAGGACTGCTTCTTCTTCTTCGTCATCACTTGAGTCATATCCAACCAATGGATCAATCTTATATCTTTTAGCTTGTGGTTAGTGAGTAGGAGATGGAGGAGATGGATGTGTAGGTGATGCGGGTGGTGTCTATGATGTGGATGTTTCATGTGGTGGTTGGTGAGGTGTGGGAACTGGGATCAACCCCTCATCTTGGGGCATTTTGTACAATTCATCAAACTTATTTAGGATCATCTGCATCCTTTTCAGAAGGTTGGGTTCATTTTCAAAAAACCATTTGAAACTTCTATCCTTCTCCTTCTTTTGATTCTCCCACTTCATCATTATTATCCACCTTTTTTGGGTCTTCATTACATCAACAAAATACACAAGATTTCTTATAACATCCTCCTTAGGGTAAAAATCATGTTGATATGACCCTTTGGGTCACACATTCTTTCTTTTCCATATTTGAGGGAATACTTAACCCTCATAAACCTCTATAGCTTCTCTAGCATATCAGACCTAATGGCCAACTCTTCAAATGTAGTCAAATCAGGAAAAAATGTACCTTTCCTTTGATTTCTCATCAAATCATACCCTTGTAGGTGTGAACTTAGACAAAATATTTGGTGCTTGGTCACATCCATATACTCTAATAATT
>VDFB02057323.1:28607-75977 GCA_007258455.2 Sequoia sempervirens
GGGGAGCTCATCACTTTGATATTTTCTTCTCAACCTCTTATACTCCTACTCCAATTTAACTAAATTCACCTCTGTTATACCTTGTTTATTCAGCTTGAAACACTTTATAATGGAATCTCTTGTGACATCAACTAAGCACTCACCATTTGGAAGGCTAACAATTTTGGTTTCCCAGGACATGGTAGCTATGGGAAAGGGATTTAATTAGCTCAATGTCAATGAAAACATTAGGGACGATCAATTTAGCCAAATCTAGGGTCCACGAGTTTGATGTCAAAACCTTGTCATTTCTATTCTGATAGAATTACCAATAAAGGTTCCAACCCGATTGAGGTATAATGGGGTCTCTACATCCTTGAGCTAAGAATCCAAAAACCCTTTTAGGTCCTTTTTTTACTAAACCAGGCAACAAGGAAAGTAATGGGGATTGCAAGGAGGTTTTACTGGTTTTGGTTTCATCCCTTTTAACTCCTACATCTATCTTCTTTGGTACCATTTTATGAAATACACAGAGAATGATGACCAAATCTTACCCAAGGATGGAACTCGCTTTGAATAATTACCTTTACTCTCGCAATTTGAGCTCATCTGCAACTTGGATTCAACTATTATGAGTGAAAAATCTCAACTTATTTCATGTATTTCAACATCAAGATGCATTTACTCCTGGCTCATAAATTCGCACAATTCAAATCTTTGTATTGAGCTAAATTTTATGTTTTGATGTTGACTAATGTGATTGGTGTATTTTAAATGTCCCAACGGCTTAGTGACCACACTACCTTGTGTCATTTTCTACTCCCCGTGGTACTGCGGTGTGTCTTTAATATCTTTCTTCAATGTACTGCTCTACCACAGGCTATGTCTTTACCCCCAAGGTATAGCGGTATAGTGTAAAAGGTGTGGTATATGATAGTGGCTCCTTTCACCATCCTACCGTGAGCTGCTTGGGGATGAACTACGGTAGAGAGGTATAGTATGGGTGTTATGAGGGGTGGCTAATGTGATAGTGGTAACATGTTCAAGGGTAAAAATGACCTTGTGAATGGTGATAATGTGATTTGTTATGAAAATAAGTGTACGAATTTTGATTTTTAAATAGTAAAATACTTAGAATTTTTGTGAAAATTCTGGTTCCAACAAAATGAGTCATTTAACTCATTTTGTACCTTCAAACCCTTAGCTAGCTGAATAGACTTGCCTCCAGTAAAAATGCAATAAAATTCTTAAAATGCAATGAAATCACTTTAATCCAAATCCAAATTGCATCTAACACATAGATCTAACAATTTCAAAAGTTTTTAAGACTTAAAACTTCTTTACAGAATAGTACAATGGCTTGGAGCAACAATTTTTAGAAAATTTGCACAAAAAAGAGAGTTTTTATTGATTTCTTCTTCAAATATGAACAACAAGTCTATTCAACCATACATCATAAATTTAAACTTGACACACCTCAAACTCTCCAAGAAAACTGACCCCAACTGTCTTTTCAATTACATGACTCTTGGTCTTCCACAATCTTGCTATTTTTGCATTTTTAGCAAGTTTACATTTTTTACAAATTTTTTGCAATACTTGCCAATTTTGAAAATTGAACTCCACTACCACCTAAAGAACACTAAAAAAAGACTCATTACATTATAAAATGGTCAATATGACCTTATTCAAAGTCTTATAAACACAAAATATTAAAATACCAACTTAAGCCCTTATTGAACCAATCTTTACAAAATATGGTGCTCCTGCACCAAACTCTTGACCAAAAGAAATCCCAAGCCCTCTTGGATTGAGGGCAGTAATAGGTCTTCATCCTCTATTTTCTCCTCCTTGATGTCCTCTATGCACTACCTCTTATCCTCTTTGAAACAACTCCAATTGGTCTTCATTTTCACCTTTGGTTTCAACTTGTCAAAGCAAACTAACCTCCTACCTATCTTCTCACCTAGAATTAGATCCTCCATGCTTTCATGTATCCCAATTTCTACCTCAACACCTTGTCCTCCTTATTTCATTTTGAACTTTGGTTTGTTTCCCATCAAAATTGCTATCACAACAAGGAAGTGATAGATGATTTCCTTAGATTTTTGTCCTTGCAATGTAACAATGATCTTTGCATCTTTTTTTTTCTCTCCCATATGATATTCTTACCCTATAGATGTTTCTTTCTCAAGACTACCAATCTTTGATATGAAAGAAATAGAAAAACTACTATCCTCCTTTGCAAAGAATGAAGAAAACATTACATCACCATACCTTTGCAATATCATTTCATACTTCTCTTCAACATTAGGTCTTAACATCAACTCATCATTTCCCTCCAAAATCAATTCATCCTTCACCTCTACTATCTTTGTGCCTTCAAACTCTGATATGGCTGCAATCTCTAAGTGCTCTTCTTCTTTTGTCTTGATTTGTTCTTCTTCTTCCTCTATTATCTTCGCTTGTATTCTCCTTTGAAGTATCTTCTTAATGGTCCATACAACTTTCTTCTTCATGGAAAGTGCCAACTGGGAGCTCTTTTGAGAAACTACTCCATCTCATCTTCATGCCTTCTTATCATCTCTTCCATAGCTTTCCTTATTTCTCTTATCTCTTTCTCGATCTCTATTTTTCCTTATCTTTTCCTCTTTCCTCGTCCTCTCTTTTTCTTCTTGATTCTTCTTTTGTGAACCCTCTACCTACAAGTTCCTTCTCAACAAATCCATCTTCTCTTCAATAAATTCCCTATAACCTTGCTTCCCCTTGAATTTTCCTCACCTAGGTCTCTTCCCTTTTCCTCTACCTAGTCTTTTGACAACCAAGTTCTCTCTTCAACCTGCACAAACAAAAACACACAAACACCAAACTCTCTTGCCTAGAACTTCTGAGCTCTGATACCAATTGATGCATTATCTGGGTCCAAAATATTCAATCAATCATAATTTAAGTCTTTTGGGACAACTTTTCAACCTTTAAACTTATCTCAACAATTCTTCACAAATTCACCCAGTTTCACTTGTAGGGTCTCCTAACCTAGTTTCTTGACCAAATATACCCAAATACTCATTGAATCCACTAACCAAATAGATTTTAAGATACCCTTTAATGCATACACAAACATATCTTATTATTTCATCTAAATATTTTGGAATAAATCTCTCAAACTCATGCTTCTATGCTATCCCAACTAGGCCAAATAGGCCAATTTAACAAAGCATCACCTCTCTAAACAACTTACCAACCCAAAATTTCTATGTTCAGTCATTAACCAGCCTCTAAGACCACCAAATCTACAACCTTTAGCCAAAGAACCACTCATAGAGTGCACTTTTAACAAAACCCTCATTTTTAGCAAATTTAGGGAGGGTTTATTGAAAGTCATATTCGCACTCCCTATCTTAGCTTGCCAAAGCATCAAACATGCTCCAAATGAACTTTAGAAGTTTAAACAATGTTAAATTTTTTTTGCCCTAATATTTTACTGTTGGTGTGAATAAGTCTTGTACCTAGTTTATTCCTTTACTAGGGACTTAGGGGACTTAATTCATATGTTAAGTTTACTTAGGATATTAGTTGTCATATCTAGATAAGTATTAGTTGTCTTATCTATAATTTCCACTTTCCTAGGTAGTTATGAGTTAGTTGTCTCATGTGATAGGATTAAGACACTTGTCATCATCTTGTCTTATCCTATCTCTCATCCCTGCCTTTATAAGCAAGTCATCTCTAGCATATATTGCATAGCATTGTATTGTATTGCATTGATCATATTGTATCATATTGCAATCCTTGTTTTGTGGAATAGCATCTTCCATTGTTGCTTCTCTCTATCTCTTATGGAGGTACTTTGGAGTTGCATATTGAAGATCTTGGGTTGATAACTTCAACATTTACTACACTTTCTTTCTCATAACCACCAATTTTCACTCAAATGCATAATATTGTCAACTAGGGCATCATGCCCAAACACTCAATTTCTCCTCCCCTACTCTTCCAAAGCTTCAAAAACCTTGTAAAAGGTCTTCAAATTTTTTTTTAACTAATCTCCAACCTTCTTGAGTGCATTTAAAATGAATTTCAACTTGGAGCCATTACTTCCATAGCAAAAACTTAGAAAATTCAGTGGGGACACCAATCAAAACATCATCAAAACTTATTCCCTACTCAAACTCCTACATATACATCTAGTCCTAAAATTTTTGAACTCATCCCATCGATCCAAAGTAGAAACAATAGGTGGAATGATTCATTTAACTCATTTTATGCTTTTAAACCCTTGGTTGGTTAAATAGACTCGCCTCCAGTAAAAATGCAATAAAATTCTTAAAATTCAATGAAATAAATTCAATCCAAATAAAAATTGGAGCTAACACATAGATAAAACAATTTTAAAAGCTTTCAACACCTAAATACTTCTATACGGAACCGCACAATGGTTGGGAGCAGAAATTTTCCAAAAATTTGCATAGAAAAGAGAAAGTTTTTGTTGATTTCTTCTTCAAATATGCACAACAACAACTCTATTCAACCATACATCATAAATTTAAACTTTAAACACCTCAAAATCTCCAACAAAACCAACCCCAACTATCTTTTCAATTACATGACTCTTGGTCTTCCACAATCTTGCTATTTTTGCATTTTTAGCAAGTTTACATTTTTGACAACTTTTTTGCAATATTTGCCAATTTTGAAAATTGAACTCCACTACCACCTAAAGACCTCTAATAAAAGACTTATTACATTATAAAATGTTCAATATGACCTTATTCAAAGTCTTATAAACACAAATTATTAAAATACCAACTTAAGTCCTTATTGAACCAATCTTTACAAAACTTGAATTTGGTGCTCCTGCACCAATCATGAAGAACATTATTGAAGCATGAAGAATTTGTAGACAACTATCAAAATATGAATGATATAGTGCTGAAATGAATAACTTCTAGATATAGGAATGCAAGAGTACCCATATAGTAAATGCTTCATCTCACCGAAATGCATGGGTAACCAACTGTTGATGTTCATTGCATTTTCCTAGTACATAGGGACAAGAACTAGATACATAGATGATTCAAAAAATTAAACCAAGGAAGCATTAACAAAAAAAATAGAAACCCTCCAATAATGTGGAAAAGGGAGAGCCAAGAAAGGTACACCGAAATTGTGTGAAACCAAGAAGTGCATGTAGGATAATATTTGAACGTGAACAAAAGAGTACCTACAAATAAAAGGGTGTGCAAACTAAGGCACACACACATGAGGAAAGAACCACTAGAATTGACTATTTTCATGGAAGGGACACTCACTTGAAAAAGGTGTGATTGAAAAATAAAAGGCCTACATAACCTTACATGACACTTTATATCATAGTGTGAGTACATGTGCAACAAAATGTGCAAAATCTCCAGAAAGTATACACTAGAATGGCACTTTGTCTTAGTGTGTCTACAAAAGATAAATTACATGCAAAATATGTATACATTGTCTAAATAGGAAAAAATATTAGAAATACATGTAGAACAAAAAAAAATGAGTCATCTCACACAAACAAAAAGTTTGTAGGAGCTAAGACAAAAAAAATTGAATAAAATATTCCTATAGAGAAATCTAGAAAAACGAAATGGATGGCTATGAAGATCTCTAAAAGATTGTCTGAATGTTGCTGGAATCACGAAAAATAGAGAAATAGGTCAAAATTTATCAGCTCAAAAGTTAAAAAAACACTTCTAACTTTGTCAATATATAGAATGTACCACTAGCCAAATATGGTGATGAATCCTACACCACTAGAAATTTAACATAATCAACTTTCTAATGATATCTCGTTTGCCCAATTTTGATAGCATATGCCCAAGTTGTGACAAAAAGAAAAAATAGATCCTTTAGGGCCAAAGAGGGCTAGGAAGGAGCCCTATTGGCAAGCCATACCACCAATTTCAGCATGATATCATACTAATGTCAGCAAAATATTTCAAGAATATTCCCCTACATTGGAAAAAAAAATGGTCCCCTAAAAAGTTCTTGGTCACCGAAATATTCTAAAAAATCATCAAATATTCAATTTGTTAGAATTGTCGATCGAAGTATATGCTTTGGAATCTTAAAATATTTCATCAGGCTCTGAATTCTTGTCACTAGTAAACTATTGGTATGGGTACAAGGTTGTCGAATGGCAGTGAGTGGTGCTACTAGTGGCCACTGTTGCAAGGTGACTTCAGGCAACATGGGGGTAGTCCACTAGCAGAGCACTAGTGAAGCACTTTAAAAAGTGTTGTGTGCTTGCCTACTAAGGCTTTTTAATTTTTTAGTTTTTTTAAATTTTTGTGCTAGAGGGTTGTACAAGAGATGTACAACCCTTGGGGCAAAAAAAAATTCCTCAAAAGCTCTCGATGATCAAATTGGACAAATGTATAGTCAAAATTCATCGAATTGGCCTCCTAAACCCAATTGTGAGGTCCTTTTCGGACCAAAGTGCACCTAAAAATTTCCCACATCCAAAAATTGCAAAAAAGAAATGGAGATTCTAGATTTGAAGCCTGTAACCCTTGTTAAAGAAAAAATCTTAAATCGAGAGTGGGTTTGTTGAATCCATACTCTGATTGCATGTTAGAATTGTGTAAAACATGACCCATAGGACCAAACAATAAAAAAAATACACCTTCCACACAAAAAAGCTCCAAGTTACAATAATATGCAATATCCTCAATAAGGGAAAGCTACAAAATTTTAGATTTTAGCTCGTGATAATACAATGAGGGTTGAGTGTTATATAGGAGAAACCCTAAATGATAAAGGGATTAGAACATGAAAAGTTTTAGTATCTCATGTAATGAGACAAAATGATCTAATAATATCTCTCTAGTTAACATAAAAAATTACTCCTAAGGTTTTCTTTAAGTGCATGAGAATAAATTAGACTAATAATCAATTAAAGAATAATTAATTATTACCTAATGCATGATTATTCTAACAAATCCTACCTAAATTTGATGCAACATTAAAAAATATATCATAAATGCCCAACTACTTGTGTTTGCATTCAAATTTCCTACTTAGGCTTAGTCTATGTCATTTCCCTTGTTGTTGCTCATTAATGAACTTATAACATCATAAATTATCACCCTTGACAATTTCACACTACATAGACACCCTATTTTGATTATAACATTAATTGTATTAATAATTTATTCATTTGTGTCCAATTATAAAAATAAATTAAATTCTCAACATTCTGACAAATTTAGGGAAAAGCACCTAGACAAGGGTGGTATTGCCCTTGTCTAGCCTATTTTGGCTCAATTTTAAATATATTATTATTAATATTTTTATATTTGAAAATCAAATTTTATTTGTCAAACTTTCATAATTAATTTTGTAGGAAATATAGAAGTGTATATAAATATGTCTTTTTCATCATTTGAAATCCTAAGCGATCTAGAGAGAAATTTGAATATCAATTGAGAATCCTAAAAAGTAGTCAAGGGAACTCAAGGATAAAATAAGCAACATTTTACAACACTCCCATCAACCAAGATCATGTTTGCAAGGAATTAGAAAGTAGAAGGAAATTATGAAGAAGAAGCTATTATGATGCAATTATTATAAAGATGTATTGATTTATCCTTTGCATGCTAGCTACAACAATCTATAATTATATTTTTTAGGCTAACCTATTACAAGTCTTTAAGAAATTCAAGTATCCATAAAACAAAATTTGGTGGCAACGCATGTTGTGGACATCAATTCGATAGAAATTTCATACCATAGTAATATTATCAATTTATCATTTATCATTTTAGTCAATTGTTATTTTGGCCTTTGCTTAACCAAGGGCATGCCCTCTTGATCATCATCATTTGTTGTATATGGAGGTGGAAATATCAAAACAAAGTTTGACTTAGGAAAGTACCTATATAGCACAACCCTTTCCCCTCTTTCATGTGTGCAAAAAGAATTCAAAAGTTTCATTAGGAGCGGGTCATAGGAAACACATAGTAGACTATAACCTACATTTTAGAGTTTTCATATCTCTAAATAGTAGCTTTTCTATAAAAGCATAGTACCACCCCTATCCATGCAATTTAGACTCAAATTTCAATCACAGACTCCTCTTTGTATCTCTTTCTCAAATCTACATTTGTTTTGATAATTTATATTTTTGTCTATGTGATAAATTATATTTTTACATCTAGGGTTTATGTCAAATAGGCTTGTTAAAACACACATCAAAATTATCTTCTTTGAAATTCAAGAGAACCAAACCTTAGGATATTGGATCTCCCTTGTACTAGCTAGCCTATCATCAAAACCTAGTTGGTTTTGTGTTAGAATGCAAAGGGCAAGTTGAAAGAAGTTAAACCTAGTTAATTTGACTCTACAGAGCTCTTGGGTAGATATTTGTTTCCCCAAAAAATACAAAATCAAATTTAAAATTTTAAAATGTAAAAAATCAATACAATGGTGATGGGGGAATAATAAAAAAAAATGGTTTGAAGCACAATGCCCCTACATCAAAATTTCTTGAGAAAGTTATTTAGTTTACATTGGGAGACATGGATTAAATTGAATTGATTTTTTCTATGCTAGAATTGGTTTTTAGGACTATATGAAACAAATTAATTTAAAAATCATTATGTTAAAGGATTCTTAGAAAAAATATGGTGATTTTTAGTGTAATGTATTTTCTTAAATAATACTAGATGACAAAGTAGAAACATGATACCTTATCAATAACACTAGAATCTAGGTTATGAGATTGTTTTCTTATGATTTATCTTGGGTTTTGAAAATTTACGAGGCATATCCAAATATACAATTTTAATGGTTGAACCTAAACCTAGACCTAAAAATTATACCTTGAATTAAAATTTAAATTGATTGTGGATCTCAAACACAAAACCTAAACATGGTCTCCTCTTAATAAGAAAACTAAACCTATGGAATATTGGTGAAAGGGGATAAAATTTTAAGATATATGAAGGTGATATTATATAGTCTTTATCAAGGGTTTTAATTTAGTCTTTGTGGATTTAATGATAGGTTATTAACAAGCAAATAATTGTAACCTCCTAAACTAACATTTCTCAAGTGATTCTTGAGCCAATGAGGAACATTGTGATGATCATGTGACACTTGATTTGTGCATGCAAATTACACTTAGCCAAATTCAATGCATAGTGTTGTCATTGAATGAGTGAAATTTGGATACTAAACTTTATTTTGGATCAGTCAAGTGAGATTTGATGACAACTTTAATTTCATTTGATCAAGAGTGAATTGATACATGTAGTATTTTATAGGTAGTATATCAATCAACTAAACCTATGGTCTTAAGGACACTTTGAACTTCACATTTCAATCTCAATTCTAGTTATATCCATGGATAAGCTTGAGTTTCTAGGGAATCATAGAAGAATAATTGTTTCTCTAGATGCTTATGTGTGTCACTAGAGTTTATTGCATATCAACTTGGTTTGTGAGAATTATTTGTGCATTCGCCCATAAGTTTCTCACTCTTTATAAAATAGGTCTAATTTTATGGGTTAGTGAAATTATTTTGATGTGTGGGTTCATATTACCATCTCCTTCATGGTTGGTTCTTGGAAAGTTGAATGAATATTACTAAATAGATTCTTCCTTAAATACATGACTTGATAATATATTATAATTTGGATCATAGCTGGTTGTTGCTAATATTGTACTTGGATATATTAGATGGTATTGGTCAATATGGAGCTTGCGTGGACATTACATATGCAACTTAGATATCAATCAGTTTGATTTGTTGGATATGGCATTGGTTATAATGTATTATAAGATTCTTATTGCAACTCTGATGTAGTCAAGGTAGGAGGGTCCAATGAAGGATTGTCTAGCCTTGCAACCTAATCCACTAACTCCATGATCATAACAAATATGCAATAGAAGCTAACAACTAATCAATAGAAAGATAAAAGATATTTATGAACACATGACACAAGATATATCCTGGGAAAACTCTAGCAGGAAAAACCCAGCCTTCAAAGCTCATTCCTCATATATTATAACTTCAAATCAAATTACACATGTGCCTCAAGGGCTTTATATATTTTAGGCCACAACCTACGGATTACAAAAGATTTATACATCAACATTATTCCATGATATGATTCTTCTAATTCTCAACCTTCTGCTTTGCAACTTCTTTTGCTCTCTGCTCTACCTTCTTCTCCTAATTTTTTGGATCAAAACACTTTATTTTTCTTCCTAACTTCTTATTATTAATCACTACCTTGTAAAAATCCTCTATCCTCCATTTATATCCTCTGCAAGCCTTCTAATCATTATCAAGTTGGACTAATTGCAATAGATAGTTATGAAACGTTTAGACACAGATAGGTCTTGCCTAAACACAAGGAATTGTGCTACTGATACATAGAACTTTGTGCGGATCTCCATGAAGGTCGAACAAGTCCTATAATTCATTGAATAATGTTCCTTTTAGCTCCACAAGTCATGGAATTTCTCTGCAAACCAATTAGACTTCATCGGATATGGTTAGATCATCGCTATGAACAAAGGCAATCTTTTGATAATGATATCTCTTTAGGAGAAAATCCAAATGATCTATTCTAATATGTCATAGCTCATCATTTCTAGTAATCCATTCTAGCTCTGCAACCTCTGACATGCAAATGCTATAAAATGTGGTATTCTCCAAGGTCACTCTCTCTGGTACTTTGCAACTAAATGTTCACTGTCCCAACTAATTTGAATGATTCTGGATGCTCCTCCATTAGACTCTTAGGTTTATTTGAAAAGTGAGCCTCTTCACTTCAATTTGTATTGTGTCAAGTCAATGTTGTTGGAATCAAGGAACACTAAAGGGAGGGTGAATCAATGTTCTACAATTTTTAACCTTGTTAATTTGATCTTTAAAGCACGTATAGCATTCAACCAGAAGAAAGATGCATGAACATAAAACAAGCAACCAAAAAACCATAACACAAGGATTTTTTTATGTGGAAACCCTGTTAGGGGAAAAAACATGGTGGAGGTCAATCCACAATATTATCTGAGTACTCAAATAAGTGTTTACAAAAGGAATGCACTTGCATTCAGGTACACTACCTAGAGCTCACTGCTCAAATACAAAATGAAGACTCATTGTCTTACAAAATATTTGGAATACATCCAAAAGATTTGAATTGAGAGAATAGCATCTACTAATGCTTGATTACAGTTCCAGTTAAGCACATTAATCACTTTCTTGACCTTCTGTCTAATTTTTCTCTTCTTCTCTATCTGCTTTAATTCACATCACAAATCCTTTTATGCACAAGTGAAACTATGCATAAACACTCTACAATCCTTCTGACTTTCACAACACACATCAACACACTTCATACATACACCAAAATTATATAAATGATCACTTATAAATATATGTACAACTAAAGATTTAATCAACCACATGTCAACTTCAATAAAACATAAAATATTTACAAACCGTCAGCTCAAACCACAAATAATTTTTAATGCGCACCAACCAAATTCGGCCACAACATAGTGAGGACCTAATTCAACATGCTCGAACACAAAAACACTTAAACAATTACTCCTTGAAAATCCACAACATGCTATATTCACTTAGTCGGCCTTCTTGCACTATTAAATGTAAAATTAATTAACTGGATCTTCTAACTTGCTCACGAATTGATACAAGGCTCTAAGATTCAAGGAAAACATAGATAGTACACCAAAATACCTTCTCTGAGATCCACAACTCAAAATGATAACATAAAAATTGCATATCAATAGATGAACACAATTTTGTCGGATGCTTTGTTCTAGCTTGACAGTTAATCACAAAACTTCCATTTGACTTCCGATATTATCAAATAATAACATGTGGATCAAATCACTAACTAGGGTTTCCATCAATGAAAACACTAAATAACTTGTGCAGTCTCTTGGCAACAATCTCCCCCTTTGGCATTGATGGCAACACTTAGTGAAAAATGACTAAGTGTCAAATCAGTACCAACATGAATAGATTGCCAACCTTCAAAACTCCAAAACCACAACTCCCCCTGAGATGATTAAGGAATTTTTCATTGTCCCATTCTCGCCCTTTGACATTAATGGCAAAGATGGGGAATCCGTATACCAAAAATCAAACAAAAACTTCAAACTGCATATGTACAAACTTGTTTCTACAACTTACACAAACTTGAATATATTTGCAAAATTGGTCTTGAATAGGCTCAAACTAGTGTCCCATCTCTTTTTGAGACTCTCCAAAATAGTCATGTGACCACATAACAAGTAAGATTGCATCTCTATTGATTCAAGACTTGTTAGATCACTGACCGCCATAGCATCTTGTGCTTCCTTCAATGCACTAAGCATTGTCTCCATCTTAGGACCAATTAGTTCTCTAAGCTCACAAACTATTTCAAAAAAAATTCCTTCTTCATGCTTTAGAACTTTAATCTTTTCAAGAAGGGATATGACTTGACCTTATTTATTTCCAACAAAAATGGTTAGAGGATCAAATGCTTGAGAGATATCTGCTAACTATTTCTCATACTCCTTCAGTTTCTTTTCAATGTCCTTAATGAACTTAGACAATGATAAACATGACTTATAAATGTTTCCACCTTCAGACAAAGCACTTTGAATATTCTTTACAAAGGTAGCTAACAAAAAATTTTCATTAGCAATCATTTTGTTTAACCTACCGAACCTATTAGCATCAAACTCCTTCTGAACCTTATCCATAGCTGACTTTTCAAGTGACTCAAAGTGAGTACTTACAGAATTGAAAAGTATTTTCAGTTGACCGGATGGAGAATCAGATGAGTCTTTAACATATGAAGACATAATCTTCTCCAAAATACAAAATACAAGATTTAACAACTCACTATCTTCAATATGAGATTTTGGAATCTCTTCCCTTGCCTTGGCTTGAGCAAATGATGCAACTTTCAATTTCTCAATGGGAGATAAAATAGCCAAATTGATAGGACCTTTAATCAATTCAGGATCAAACTCCTCTTGTTGCTCTTCCAAAAACTCCTTCACTGCCTTAGCAATGTCTCTTACTTCCACAGGAACTTCTTTTGCCTCAACCTTCTTTTCTTGAAGCACTAATTCTTTCTGGGCTTTAGGAATATCAACTTCTTCAACTGACATAAATTTAGGAGCTTCAGCCTCCATAGGAATTTAGACATCATGTATATCTAGAGGATTTCGAGTATCCTCAAATGTGTCTTTTTCATTTACTGGACCAGATGGAGCAAATTCAACATGAACTTCTTCATAAACAACATTGTATCTGTTCTTAAAAAAAAATTCCTCAAGTATTTTCTTAGTATCCTTTGCAAATTCTTCTGTTTGGCCAATAATCAGCTTGTTCACCCTTCTTTTTCTCCTAAAATCCCTTTTTTCCTTCATTGAGAATATTTGTAGTACCCCTCCATTTTTGCTTATGTTTTTTGTTGCATGTATTCTTATTGTTAGACTTTGGTGCCTTGTTTGGATATTTTGATCGCTGATTTTGAGTGATAGTGGATTTACTTTGTGACATGATGATACATTGTATGGTGATTACTGAATTCAGACATGCTTTGATATAGCGTAGATGTTTACTTTCAGATGATTATTGCTATGCATATGTTTATGATGGACTAACTGCTTTTTAATTCGTCAGTCTGATATGATGTGTATTGGTGTGGAGAACAGAAGCGCATCACTCACTTGTGAGTGCCCTATGATATCCGTGATTTTCTCCGCACAGTGTACCTGTATAATGGTTTATATATATATATGCATGTTATTGCTTGGCTGCAGGATTGTAGGTACATGACACTGACTCCACTTGGTTACTCAGGTCTGAGCGTGTCAAGACTCAACGGATATGTTGATTGGGAGGTAGTAGTTTGGTTCATCCTAGTCTAGTCTTTAACCCGGTCACAGTACATCGTTAGTTAGTTTGGAGTCTTAGATGGTTCTGTATGTTTTTGTTTGGATTAATTGCTTGAAAGGAAAAATGTCAATTTTAGTAATGATTTATTATGTTTTAATTTACTGTTATTTAAATTGATTTTTGAATGTTGAAGAAATTAGTTTTGCATGTTATTTAATTAATTAATTAGTTTGTTTGGTTAAATGGTTTGATCTTAAAAGATTAAATTTATTTAATTAAATAAATTAATTAATTAAATTAAAGTTGTTTTAAATTGTGTGTGTATAGATTTATTGAAATTTAAATATTATTTGGAAATGGCATATTTTATTATTAAATATATTTGTAATTTAAAATTGTTAATTTTAAATAAATTAATAAAATCATGCAAATATTGAAAGGCAAGATTGCCAAGAAGTTGTTGAGAAAATATTTTGTACTTCTCGACAAGTGTGCCAGTGCATTTATGATTTTTGGTTGAGGGATTTGTTCATGGATATAATTTTGGATCTGGAAAAACATAGGAGGTTTTTGCTATTCTATTGCTCTTCACAGGAAAAATATTAGTGCTTGGTTAAATTTCTGTATATGCTTTTGGATTGTTGAAAATTTGTGGAAGTTCTTGGGTTTGCAATTTGGGTATTGGTTCTCGGGAAAAGTTTTAGAAGGCTACAAGAAACGGAGGCAACAGAGGTTCTCATCACTAAACCAATTTCTAAAGCTTCGAGAAATCAGGTATTCTTCTTGTGGTTTTAATTTGTTGTTTTGAAAGAATATCTGTGAAAGAAATTTCTTTAATTTAAATCCTCTGTATTTTTTTGAAAAAAAATTATTTACTATGTATTCCCAGAGTGGGATTTATTGTATTTGTTTTCTTTGTGGAAAAATGAGTTTGTGTGAAAAGAAATTATTGAATTCATCTGGAAAATAAAAATTTATGCATACTATGAAATTTCCCTATTTCCCATTGAAACATTTATAGTTTCCCCAATTTCCCTACTGTAACCCCGTATAAATTTCTTTATTCTCTGTTTTAAGATAAAACCCTGTTGGAATTTTTTAAATATATATATATATATATATATGTATGTATATGTATTTAACCTCATATATTAATTGGATTGTGAAATGTTTTAGAATTTAAATATATGAATTTATGTTGAAATCGTCGTACAGGTGTATTCTTTTAAAATCGGATTAAATTTCCACATTCACGAAATTGTAATTCTGCAGGTTATTGTTCATTCATTTTATATGAAATAAAATGTGAATTTTATAGTACTGCGATATATGATAAGGGGGTCGTGGCCTACCCCACAGCTGCCCCCATATGGGGCGACAGCTATGGAGGCAGCCGACGCTGCCCTCACAGGTAGCGGTGACTGTCTCACAACCACCTCCCCATATGGGGAGGGCTGTACATACACAGCCACGGGCTGTGTACCCTGTGTACATAGCCATGACTGTATAAAATGTGTTTGTTCTGTGTTCAAATTGGAATTTATGAATTTTACTTTATTTCAACCATTAAATCCTATTTAGGGTTTATGTATTATTTTTAAATATATATATATATATTTGTATATATATATATTATATATATTATATATATATGTATATATATATGTATTATGTATATATATTTAATGTTGAGTATATTTGATTAAAATATTAATGTGGAAAAGTTTATTTTGGGAAAAATGAGAAATAAGAATTTATTTGTATTTAGATAGTTATGCATATAATGATTTCAATGAGTATAATTATTAAATGTTTTGAGAACTGTTGTTAAGTAAAGGAAAAATTAGAAATAGATATTTTCTCTCTTTTAATTGTTTGAATGGATTTAATATATCCCAATGATAGACGTATATTCGTTTAAGTTGTTTTAAATTTTTATTGGGTAAAAGGGGGGATTTATCTTTACGTGATTTCAAGTCTTCTAGTTGCAGTCTCTTAAAGGGAGTAAATTTGACTATGGTTCCATGTGATTGAACACATTAGGGTAGTGCTCCTGATTTTGTGAGCAAATTGTGATGTCCATTGTGGTATATTTGGTATTATATGTTGAATGTGTGCACTTTGTCTACCCTAGATAGTGAATTTAGATTTCTTTGTTATGTTTAGGGGAGTGGCTTTTTGTGAGGGCCGACACACAAGTAGTGTCAGGGTAACTTACAAAGAGTTAGTAAGTCAGTGATAACTAAATAACACAGTAGTTAGAATTAAAATCCTTAACAAGATGTTTATGCCTCACTTTTTGACTCTTGAGCTAGTTCAGTCTTGATTATAAGATGAGAAGGCCTAGAATAGAAAAATCGGTGTCTTGTTTCTTCAAAAGACATTCGATTCTGCAATGATTTGCAATGGGGTCGGGTTTCGTAAGAGGTTACCAGGGTAACCCAAGGTTGGGGGCCAAACCTAGGAAGAAACACCAGGGTAACCTTTGCAATATTGTAATGACACTCCACCTAAAGTAATAGTTAACCTTGTGTATGTAGTACATTCAATTGTCTTAAATCTGGAAGCAATGTAACCATTAGTTAGTTATGTACTTGTGTCTAGGGTTAGTAGATTATGTCTAGGTAACCATATTACTATCTCCTAGCACGAGGGGTGGACCTACGGGTACCACATGGTTGGGTGGAAAGTGCACCTTACTCCGTTGGGTCCCCAGTTTATGATCATGGCAACAAGAGCTTCATGGATGGAGAGCTCGTACTTGGATACAGATGTACTTTCTTATTGCATTATTGTAAAATTTATATTGTAACTTCCCTCAATTGTTTATGAGGCGAACATTGTAAAATGTAATTATTGTTGATCTACCTCATCAAATGAATGAGAATTGTATTATCTTATCAAATGCAATGTAAGAAACAAGTTTGTACTTTATATTATCTTGAATGGAATTTTCATATGTTATGTAATATCTAATTTTAATGTTTATGTTAATTCATTATAAGTAATGCGAAATACTAAAGTCGTCTATGGAAACTGAAGTAGTGTAACATCGTGTAACTTAATGAATGTATGCAAACTAATTAACTTAATATTAATACTTTAAAAAAAAAATATTTCACTATTATACACAATTGCAACATTCCTTAAGTTATTATGATAGGGCATTACAGATTGGTATCAGAGCCAAGGTTACAAACACTAGAGGCTCTGGGTAATCGCGAGCCCATTAGGTTGACCTAGTACATAGTGTCACTATATGTTAGCCTTGGTTGATTAGTATCTAAGACTCATTATTGTTATGTGTAGGAACATGCCTAGGTGAGGTGGAAGAGGTCGTGGTAGAGGTTGAGGTGGAGGTCGAGGGCCAATCCCTCAGGTTACTCCCCCTTTGAGCCCTCATCACAGTGATCAGGTAGAATAGTTGGATCAGAGGAATGAGGGACAAAATCCCAAATAGTCAGGAGTAGAGGATTCACAGATACGTCCTTTATTAGAGGAAGTCCTAGCTCGACTTGGACCTAGATAGGAAGTTGAGCAGGAGGTTGTCAGAGAGAGATAGATCTCCTAGGAGAGTAGATGATATAGTACATCAGGATGCTATTACTGCAAGACACATGAGGGATTTACTAAGGGCATGCCCTCCTACCTTTGATGGTACAGGAGGTGGTTTAGAGGCTGAGACCTGGCTACTGGATTTTGGTAGATGCTTCGCCATGCACCCTTACGGTAGCAATACCCGTGCGAGATGCGCTATTATGCATCTAAGAGGATTCGCCTCTACTTGGTGGCGACTGGAGGAGCAGAAGCTCCACTTAGATATTGGGTCAATGTCTTGGGAGATGTTTCTAGAGAGGTTTAGAGCACGGTTCCTATTGGAACACTGGAGGTAGCGACGAGCTGACGAGTTCCATGATCTACGTCAGATGGCTCTTTCTATTGAGCATTATGAACGTAGATTCTATGAACTCAAGCAGTATGCTGGTATTGGCGATGATGAGCCTATGTTAGTACAACACTTCATCAGGGGTTTAAACACTCGCATTAGTGATGGTGTCAGAGTTTTTGAGCCAAAGACTATGGAAGTTGCGGTGGAGAAGGCTCGCATAGTGGAGGAGAACCTTGTTATGGCGTTAGGTGGTCACACAGGAGTGCAGATTGGCAGTGCTCCTGCAGTAGTTTTTAGTCCACGGGGTGGACAGGCATAGATAGGAGGTTCCTCTAGGAACCAATAGACACCCACAAAATATGGGCAGCAACAACAATAGCGTACACCTCAAAAGAATAACAATCCACAACCACAACAAGGTAATAGTCCTCAAATAGGAAAGGGTCACAACTGGTGGCATAACAAGTGCAATAGGCAGGATCAGCCTGCATAGAGTGCTCAGTCTACAGTTAGTAGGGGTAGTTTCCAGCAGTCCAATGCACCTTCGGGTGGTAGGGGATTCGGTAGAGGCATAGGTTGTTACTCATGTGGACAGCAGGGACACATAGCTAGGCAGTGTCCGATGAGAGTTTCTACTGGTTTTGGGCCTCGACCTATAGTTTCAGAGCCTATAGTGGGTGATGCAGGATGATCACATACAATATATGCAGTGGTTAATGACCGCTAAGCTGATCACTAGAACACAGTGGTCGAGACTTCAGGTAAGTTACATGGTGTTAGTGTTTCCATTCTTTTTGATTCTGAAGCTACTGACTCCTTTATTTCACGGACCATCCTAGACCGTTGTGGTCTTGTGGCAGTAAAGCAAGGTGGTAAGTGGCAAGTTGAATTCGCCTCTAGGGTGAAAGTAGCAGTAGAAAACTTAGTACATAATTGTGAACTTAAAATTGTTACGTTAACTACCTTAGTAGATCTTTATGTTACACCTTTAGGATCATATGACATAGTACTAGGTATGGATTGGCTAGCATCTTATCATGCTGTGATTGACTGTCGACTTAAGACAGTTAGTTGCATTAATGATTTAGGTGCGAAAGTGGAAATCATAGGTGTTCAAAGACCTATCTCTTTGTGGATGATATCTGCTATGCAATTAAAGAGATGTCTTTGTCAGGGTTGTCAACTATTTACAACAACAATTACGGATCTAGAAGAAGGTGAGAGTCAAGAGGTATCTCTTGATGATCATCCTCTTCTTAGGGAATTCGCTGACGTGTTTCTAGATGACATACCTGGAATGCCACCGAAGAGAGATATTGACTTTAGAGTTGACCTAGTTCCTGGAGCTGAGCCTATTTCTAGAGCTCCATATAGAATGACGACTCAAGAGTTAGAGGAACTTCGTATTTAGTTAGAGGAACTATTAAAAAAAGGTTTTATTCATCTTAGTGTTTCCCCTTGGGGAGCACCTGTCATTTTCATTAAGAAGAAAGACGGATCACTTAGATTGTGTATAGACTATCGTCAATTGAACAAGGTTACGATTAAGAATCGTTATCCTTTGCCTAGAATCGATGATATTTTCAATCAAATTAAGGGAGCTAATGTGTTCTCTAAAATTGATTTGAAATCTGGTTATCATCAATTGTGAATAGCTGATGCAGACATTCATAAAACTGCTTTTCGAACTCGTTATGGGCACTATGAATTCACAGTAGTACCATTTGGGTTAACGAACGCACCATCAGTATTCATGAGTTTAATGAATGGTGTGTTTCATACATACCTTGATCACTTTGTCTTGGTATTTCTTGATGATATATTGATCTATTCGAGAAACATGAAGGAACATGAAGAACACTTGAGAGAGGTATTGCAATGTTTAAGGGAAAATCAATTGTATGCAAACCTGAAGAAGTGTGGCTTCTTTCAAACTGAGATAAAATATCTTGTACACGTGATTTCTGGAAAAGGTATTGTTGTGGATCCATCAAAGATTCAAGCCATTGTAGATTGGCCCGTGCCTACTAATGTAGGTGAAGTTCGTAGTTTTATGGGTCTAGCTGGTTACTATAGGTGGTTTGTTGAGGGATTTTCTAGAATCGGTCATCCTATTACTTCTCTTCAGAGAAAAGGGAAGAAGTTTGTTTGGACAGAGCAGTGTCAGTTAGCTTTTCAGACACTTAAAGAAAATTTGACTAATGTGCCTATACTGATTGTTCCTGATCCTACTAAGGATTTTGTAGTATGCACGAATGCATCCTTAGAGGGTTTGGGAGCAGTTCTGATGCAAGATGGGCGTGTGATTGCTTATGAGTCTCGCAAACTCAAGGAACATGAATTAAACCATCCCACTCATGATCTAGAACTAGCTGTAGTTGTGCATGCATTAGTTCGATGGAGGCATTTGTTATTAGGTCATCGTTTTGAACTTCATACTGATCACCGTAGTCTACAATACATTTTTACGCAACCTAACTTGAATTCTAGGTGGAGACGATGAATGGAGTTCTTGTGTGAGTACGATTTTGAAGTGAGATATGTTCAAGGAGAACATAGTGGCTGATGCTCTTAGCTGTCAGAGACATGAGATCTCTGCTACTACTCTTGAAGTCAATTTGAGAGGTCAAATATTAGCAACACTTCCTACTGATAGATTATATTCGGAAGTAAAGTCAGAGATTGAATCAGGTAGACCTTTAGAAGGTCGATTTGTAGGGTATGTCCTAGAATTGGATGGTATATTATGGCATTTAGGTCGTATTTATGTACCACATTTTGAGGGTCTATATACATTAATTATGACTGAAGCTCATCGAGCTCCATATTCAGCTCATCCAGGTGTTAAGAAAATGCATGCCGATATTCGGAAATTGTATTTCTGGCCTAGTATGAAACGTGATATTGTTGATTATGTACCAAGATGTCTTGAATGCCAGCGAGTCAAAGCTAAGCATCAACATCCCACTGGATTATTGCAGCCACATCTCATTCCTGAATGGAAATGGGATATCATATCCATTGATTTTATTGTAGGGTTACCTACATCATCATGTCGACATGATGCCATTTTGGTAACTATTGACCCATTGACTAAAGTAGCTCATTTTTCACCTGTACGATCATCATACAATGCTTCATCCATAGCTAGGATATTAAAGGAGGACATAGTTAGATTGCATGGGATTCCTCGTAGAATTATTTCTGATAGAGATCCCTTTTTTACTTCAGCCCTATGGACTTCAATACAACATGCTTTAGGTACACAGTTGAACTTTAGTTCAGCGTATCATCCCCAAACTGATGGACAAATGGAGAGAGTTAATCAAATATTAGAGTATATGCTTAGAATGTATGTAATGGACCAACAATCGCGTTGGGAGGATTATCTGTACTTAGTAGAATTTGCTTACAATAACGGATATCAGAGTTCCATAGGTATGCCACTGTTTCAGGCATTATATAGTCATCCTTGTCGAACTCCTTTGAGTTGGGATCAACTAGAGGATAGAGTGTTACTTGGACCTAAGATGCTTCACGACATGGAGCAACAGGTTGATCGTATTAGAGAACATTTGATAGCAGCACAGGATAGGTAAAAGAAATATGCCGATGCGCATAGAATAGACCGAAAGTTTGCTGTAGGTGATAGAGTGTTTCTTCGAGTGTGACCACGAAAGAGTCCAATCCATTATGAAAAAGGCTCTAAGCTTGCGCCTCGTTTTGTTGGGCCATTTGAGATCTTAGAGAGAATTGGTCCTGTGGCATATCGACTTGCCTTACCACCCAGTTTGTCACATATTCATGATGTTTTTCATGTATCAATTCTTAGACTATATCATCCCAACATATCTCATGTACTTGATTGGAATGCATTACAGGTAGAGGACGGGCAGTTGGTTTTGGAGCCCGTGGCCATTCTATAGCACCAGACGCTCAGTCTCAGGGGTCAAGACGTTGATCAGGTGAGGGTCCAATGGGATCCTAGCCATGAGGCTTCTGCTACTTGGGAGGATGCGACACACATGAGGGAAATTTATCCCTATCTATTAGTAGGCTTTTAGGAGCAAGCCTGATCCTAGGGGGGGAGGATGTAGTACCCCTCCATTTATGCTTATGTTTTCTATTGCATGTATTCTTACTGTTAAACTTTGGTGCCTTGTTTGGATATTTTGATCGCTGATTTTGAGCGACAGTGGATTTACTTTGTGACATGATGATACATTTTATGGTGATTACTGATTTTAGACATGCTTTGATATAGCGTAGATGTTTACTTTTAGATGATTATTGCTATGTATATGTTTATGATGGATTAACTGCTTTTTAATTCATCAGTCTGATATGATGTGTATTGGTGTGGAGAACAGAATCGCATCACTCGCTTGTGAGTGCCCTATGATGTCCGTGATTTTCTCCACACGGTGTGCCTGTATAATGGTTTATATATATGCATGTTATTGCTCGGTTGCAGGATTGCAGGTACATGACACCGACTCCACTTGGTTACTCAGGTCTGAGCGTGTCAAGACTCAACGGATATGTTGATTGGGAGGTAGTAGTTTGGTTCATCCTAGTCTAGTCTTTAACTCGGTCATAGTACATCGTCAGTTAGTTTGGAGTCTTAGATGGTTCTGTATGTTTTTGTTTGGATTAATTGCTTGAAAGGAAAAATGTCAATTTTAGTAATGATTTATTATGTTTTAATTTACTGTTATTTAAATTGATTTTTGAATGTTGAAGAAATTAGTTTTGCATGTTATTTAATTAATTAATTAGTTTGTTTGGTTAAATGGTTTGATCTTAAAAGATTAAATTTATTTAATTAAATTAATTAATTAATTAAATTAAAGTTGTTTTAAATTGTGTGTGTATAGATTTATTGAAATTTAAATATTATTTGGAAATGGCCTATTTTATTATTAAATATATTTGAAATTTAAAATTGTTAATTTTAAATAAATTAATAAAATCATGCAAATCTTGAAAGGCAAGATTGCTGAGAAGTTGTTGAGAAGATATTTTGTACTTCTCGACAAGTGTGCCAGTGCATTTATGATTTTTGGTTGAGGGATTTGTTCACAGATATAATTTTGGATCTGGAAAAACACAAGAGGTTTTTGCTATTCTATTGCTCTTCACGAGAAAAATATCAGTGCTTGGTTAAATTTCTGTATATGCTTTTGGATTGTTGAAAATTTGTGGAAGTTCTTGGGTTTGCAATTTGGGTATTGGTTCTCGGGAAAAGTTTTAGAAGGCTACAGGCAACAGAGGCAACATAGGTTCTCATCACTAAACCAATTTCTAAAGCTTCGGGAAATCAGGTATTCTTCTTGTGGTTTTAATTTGTTGTTTTGAAGGAATGTCTATGAAAAAAATCTCTTTAATTTAAATCCTCTGTATTTTTTTCGAAAAAAAATTATTTACTGTGTATTCCCGGAGTGGGATCTATTGTATTTCTTTTCTTTCTGGAAAAATGAGTTTGTGTGAAAAGAAATTATTGAATTCATCTGGAAAATAAAAATTTATGCATACTGTGAAATTTCCCTATTTCCCTTTGAAACATTTATAGTATCCCCGATTTCCCTACTGTAACCCAGTATAAATTTCTTTATTCTCTGTTTTAAGATAAAACCCTGTTGGAATTTGTTATATATATATATATATATGTATATGTATTTAACCTCATATATTAATTGGATTGTGAAATGTTTTAGAATTTAAATATATGAATTTATGTTGAAATCGTCGTACAAGCGTATTCTTTTAAAATCCGATTAAATTTCCGCATTCGCGAAATTGTAATTCCACAGGTTATTGTTCATTCATTTTATATGAAATAAAATGTGAATTTTATAGTACTACGATATATGATAAGGGGGCCTTGGGCTACCCCATAGCCGCCCCCATATGGGGCGACGGCTGTGGAGGCAGCCGATGCTGCCCTCACAGGCAGCGGCAGCTGTCTCACAGTCGCCTCCCCATATGGGGAGGGCTGTACATACACAGTCGCAGGCTGTGTACCCTGTGTACATAGCCGCGACTATATAAAATGTGTTTGTTCTGTGTTCAAACTGGAATTTATGAATTTTACTTTATTTCGACCATTAAATCCAATTTAGGGTTTCTATATTATTTTTAAATATTTATATATTTATATATATTATATATATGTATATACATATATATATGTATATATATATGTATATACATATATATATGTATATATATATGTATATACATATATATATGTATATATATATGTATATACATATATATATGTATATATATATGTATATATATATATGTATTATGTATATATATTTAATGTTGAGTATATTTGATTAAAATATTAATGTGGAAAAGTTTATTTTGGGCAAATTGAGAAATAAGAATTTATTTGTATTTAGATAGTTATGCATATAATGATTTCAATGAGTATAATTATTAAATGTTTTTAGAACTGTTGTTAAGTAAAGGAAAAATTAGAAATAGATATTTTCTCTCTTTTAATTGTTTGACTGGATTTAATATATCCCAATGATAGACGTGTATTCGTTTAAGTTGTTTTAAATTTTTATTGGGTAAAAGGGGGGATTTATCTTTACGTGATTTCAAGTCTTCCAGTTGCAGTCTCTTAAAGGGAGTAAATTTGACTATGGTTCCATGTGATTGAACAAATTAGGGTAGTGCACCTAATTTTGTGAGAAAATTGTGATGTCCATTGTGGTATATTTGGTATTATATGTTGAATGTGTGCACTTTTTCTACCCTAGATAGTGAACTTAGATTTCTTTGTTATGTTTAGGGGAGTGGCTTTTTGTGAGGGCCGACACACAAGTGGTGTCAGGGTAACTTACAAAGAGTTAGTAAGTCAGTGATAACTAAATAACACAGTAGTTAGAATTAAAATCCTTAACAAGATGTTTATGCCTCACTTTTTGACTCTTGAGCTAGTTCAGTCTTGAGTATAAGACGAGAAGGCCTGGAATGGCAAATCGGTGTCTTGTTTCTTCAAAAGACATTCAATTCCGCAATGATTTGCAATGGGGCCAGGTTTCGTAAGAGGTTACCAGGATAACCCAAGGTTGGGGGCCGGAACCTATGAAGAAACACCAAGGTAACCTTTGCAATATTGTGATGAAACTCCACCTAAAGTAACAGTTAACCTTGTGTATGTAGTACATTCAATTGTCTTAAATCTAGAAGCAATGTAACCATCAGTTAGTTATGTACTTTTGTCTAGGGTTAGTAGATTATGTCTAGGTAACCATATTACTATCTCCTAGCATGGGAGGTGGACCTACAGGTACCACATGGTTGGGTGGAACATGCATCTTACTCCGTTGGGTCCCCAGTTTATGATCATGGCAACGAGAGCTTCATGGATGGAGAGCTCATACTTGGATACAGATGTACTTTCTTATTGCATTATTGTAAAATTTATATTGTAACTTCCCTCAATTGTTTATGAGGCGAACATTGTAAAATGTAATTATTGTTGATCTACCTCATCAAATGAATGAGAATTGTATTATCTTATCAAATGCAATGTAAGAAACAAGTTTGTACTTTATATTATCTTGAATGGAATTTTCATATGTTATGCAATATCTAATTTTAATGTTTATGTTAATTCATTATAAGAAATGCGAAATACTAAAGTCGTCTATGGAAACTCGAGTAGTGTAACGTCACGTAACTTAAAGAATGTATGCAAACTAATTAACTTAATATTAATACTTTAAAAAAAAAATATTTCACTATTATACACAATTGCAACATTTCTTAAGTTATTATGACGGGACATTATAGTATTCTTCATCTCTTCTATAGACATCACTGGACACATATCAACAAGTATCTGTTCTATCATTTGCTCTTCTTCTGTTCTTTCATTAACTTTCCTCATTTCTAAAACTTCATACAGACCTTTGGGTAACTCACACATTATTTCAATGAGAGTCATATTGAAATTATTCAAATAATTTATTTTGCCTTCCTCAAGAATTCTTTGACTAACATTATCAAAGGTGTCATACCATTCATAAAGAGGTCTAAGATTACCATCGTTAATCAAGGCTTTTTCCACTTCTTCTATAGACATACCTGGTTTGTTAGTTTTCATCTTTTTCCTTGCTTTCTCTTCACTAGAGGGCTTTTCCTTAGTGAATTTTGTTGTAGGCCTTTGATCCCTTATGCTTAATTTCTCTTACCTCCTCATCAGATTTAGTTTCCTCATCTTCAGAAAAATCAACATATACTCTTGTGCTCTTGTCCTTCTTCCTCTTTCCTTCTCTACCAGATGTTTTGACTTGGCTTCTTTGTAGGACCGGATAAGAGAGAAAATCTCCTTGTCAATCTAGATCTAGCAAAGGATGGTGTCGAAATAGCAAACTCAGTTCTAGCGGGCTCTCCTGCTTCAACTTGTTCTCTTTTCCTCCTAGCTTCCCTTACAACTTCAGCTAATATACCCATGCTTTCTGCGAAAGCTTCCACTTCCTTTCTCACTCTCTGGATGATCATAGGTTTCTTCAATTGATCATGCACTTGCATATCCTTTTCCTCAAAGGTTCCAAACCTTTTTTCTATTGGAACCTGAGGTTTACTCAATAGGTGTTGAGCATATAGCTCCAAAATGTGGTCCTTAACCTCACAACCCATAGGCAAATTATCCACACTATTCTAGGATCAGGATCTTCCATCAAAAATTTATCAATATCAACCATGAAGCAAATTGTGTCCTTGTACTTGTCTACAATAGAAGTAGCAATTGTTTCCTTGGATTGCATTTCATTCTTAAAATTCTTGAAATAATCCCAAATAGAAGTTTTTCTAACTTTACTATCTCCAATTCCATACAAGATATCTCTGATTTGAACAACTACCGGTTTATTAGCTTGCCATTGTACTTTTCCAAATCTCGAAACTTCATTCATAAGGTAGAAGAATAAACACAACAGGTTACCATACTTGAAGGAATTGTTCTTGTCTTTCTTGATTTTCCAAGGTTCTCCATTAACTGGCTCTGGAGTAATACACATAGGTCATAATCTTCATTTTCTTTGACCATCTGATATGTTGCATAGATTGTTGTACCAGATACATAATTGTCTCGACTAGAATGATAGATCTTGTACCCAATGATCGTAGATGCAAATCTGACATCCACTTCAATAATATCATCAATTGTCATGGTTGTTTTATCAAACACTAAACCAGTTGCATTAGTAACTATCTGATTCTTCATGGACTTCAAGATCGACAACCCACCGAAGGAATTTAAAACAGTAACAACACTTATGGCTTCTTTTGTAATATTAAAAGGTTGACTCAACCACATAAATTCAGCATTAACTTGGCTCAAAATGTACCAAACCCACTCGTTTTCTTCAAACATGGGAAATTTTACAATTTGTGTAAATTTCTTCTCCTCTAAGGTTTTGAACTCGGGCTTTACCTTGAAATCTTCTCCAACTATATGATTTGTATACAAATTCAACAACTGTGAGCTTCCTAACTCCTCAATATTTGCATGAATGTATGCCCTAATGTCTTCAATATGCAAGACGTCGTACAAAATAGATGAAAATGCACCTAAGGGCTCTATCTCAATAGATTTGAAAGGATGCCACTTGAATTTCAAATGAGGTCTATCCTTGATATCAACTACCAATAGAGAAGCCATTTTCACAAATTCACAAGTTCACAAGTTTTCTTGATAAATACCTTTTCACCAAATTAGGGTTTGATCTCTGAATCACCTTCACACTTGAATCTTCACCAAACTTTGCTAAAGTTCACTTCACATCTCTCCAAACTTCTTCTTCTTAAGGTGCAATGTGACAAATGAAGAATACAAATGACATTTTATCATTCGCACACCTAAATTTTTGTCGCAATAAATGCTTTTTCCCAAACTCATCTGGATACCGTGTTTCCATACTCTATGAAAGATAACTCTTCTCTGGACCTTCAATTCTGCATAAATACTCTCTCCAACTATTTCAATAGCATTTGTAGATCATCAATGCAATCACTGCACTCATCCATATCCTTGTACAAACTATCGGTAGGGAGTTTGAAGAATTTTCTTGAGAACTCCCCCTAGGCTAGAGGCCTTAATTTAATTCCTGGAGGAATTACCAAAATTAGGTTCTAGTGTGGAATTATTTCCTGCATCATAGGGACTCTTCTTCACCCATATCTTCTTCATTTGCTTCCTGATCTCATCTATAGTAACTTTTCCTTTCCCCTTTTCATCCTTTTGCATGTTTTTCCCTTGATTTACTAGACCCTTTCTGCTTCCACAGAATCTAGCAATGTGACTGAATTTGTTGCAAGTGTAGCACACCACATTTCTTTGTCCAGACCAGTTGTTCCATTGATTTTTTCTTGATCTACACTGGTTAGCAATATGGCCAAATCTATTGCATGTATAACACTTGAGATCTCTATTGAAAATGTTGTTCATCATATTTCTGCATTCATTTGACTTATGACCATACTTATTGCAATTAAAACATTGACCAGAGAAGGATGGACTACTTGGATTCATTCTATTTCTACATTGAATAGCCATATGACTAAATTTATTGCAAACAAAATAGTAACCATTGAACCTTTGAGCATTAGGTTGTCTTACCAGATACCTTCCAGCTTTGTTCATCTGATTTCCTTGCGTAAATCTCCTTTGTGTAGATTCAAATCTTTCTCCTTTCTCATATCTAAGACCTCGCTTGTCACCTTCAGTTCTTTGAATTTTAATCATTTCATCAAGATTGGATGAGCTAATCTTGAACTTCTCCTTGAATTCATTTGCATCAAAAAGTTCATCTTTGAGATCAATAATCTTCTTTTCAAGCTCTTCTTCATTATTTTTGGATTGCTCCAATTCAATCTCCAACTAATTAAATCCATCAGTAATTCAGCTGCATTCTTCATATTTTTCTTTCAAGGACCGCGTAAGCTTCTCTTCATTCGTCTTTCTATCTTCAATCTTCTTGGTCATCCTCATCACAATAGATTCCATGTCATGTTTCAAGACAACATTATCTCTGGTAAGCTTTTCACATTCTTCTATCTTTTCCTTCAGGGCTTGACTTAGTTGTTCATCTTCAATGCTTTTACTCTCTTTCTTCTTGATCTAATCACAAAGTTCCCTTCTCTTCTCCCTGGACTCATTGATTTTATCTTTCAATGATTGAATGAATTTCTCAGCATTCATAAGGCTTACTTGTAATTCTTGGACTTTAGATTTGGACGGATCGAGATCATCGAGGGCCACCAAATTTTTTTGTTGAAGACTGCTTGAATCCATTGAATCACTTTCTCGAATCTTCCCCAAGATTTCAAACTTCTTCCAAGGAACTAAGTTTTGATTCCAATTGTTGGAATTAAGGAACACTAAGAGGGGGGGTGAATCAATGTTCTACAATTTTAAACCTTGTTAATTTGATCTTTAAAGAAATTATAACATTCAACCAGAAGAAAGATGCATGAACATAAAACAAGCAACAACAACACCATATAACAAGCATTTTTTACATGGAAACCCAGTTAGGGGAAAAACCATGGTGGTCAATCCACAATATTATCTGAGTACTCAAATAAGTGTTTACAAAAGGAATGCACTTGCATTCAAGCACAATGCCTAGAGCTCACTGCTCAAATACAAAATGAAGAATCATTTTCTTACAAAGGATTTGGAATACATCCAAAAGATTTGAATTGAGAGAATAACATCTCCTGATGCCTGATTATAGTTCTGGTTAAGCACATGTCAGATTCAATAAAACATAAAATATTTACAAACCATCAACTGAAACCAGAAATAATTTTCAATGCGCACCAACCAAAGTCAAATACAACATAGTGAGGACCTAAATCAACATGCTTAAACACAAAAACACTTGAAAAATTACAACTCGAATATCCACAACATGCTATATTCACTTAGTTGGCCTTCTTGCACTCTTAAACAAAAAATCGATTAACCAAATCTTCTAACTTGCACACAAATCAATACGAGGCTCTAAGATTCAAGGAAAACATAGATCATACACCAAAATATCTTCCTTGAGATCCACAACTCAAAATGATAACAAAAATTTGCATATGAATTGATGAACTCAATTCTGTCGAATGCTTTGTTCTAGCTTGATAGTTAATCAAAAAACTTTGATTTGACTTCTGGTATGATCAAATGCTGACATATGGATCGAATCATTGACTTGGGTTTCCATAAATGACAACACTAGATAACTTTTGCAGTGTCTCTTGCCAACAATTTTTGTCTCTTTGGATTGGTTCGATGATTTGTCCACAGGTACTTACAACTGCTTCAAGTGTGATATGGATTAAGGACTCTACGTGCAATCCTTACACTGCCTCATTGATTGGCGGTCTAAGAAATTATTCTTTTCAAGTTGCCTTAAGTTCTTCATCTTGTTAAGGTCTAGGTTCAGTGGTCTACTTGCAAGCCTTGCATAGCCTCAATGGTCGGTGGTCTGAGCAAGTCTTCTCCACAAGTTGCATCAAGATCATTGTCTACTTCAATCAATCAATTAAGAGTCAATCAATACATACATGCATCCTCCAAAACAATCATGTCACTTCCTGATACAATACTGAATTCTCTCTGCAACATTGTCTAATCTCTAGTTCTAGATTCATTTCCTTCACACACACATCAAAATATTATAGTTTCTTCTTTTCATATATATACTATTCCTATACTTTTCTCTATCTCTTTACCCCCCTTTATTTCACTCTGGTACATAAACTTTCTCTTCTGGTAGAATATCCTATCATTTCCTCTTTCTCTACAATATAGACTCCCTTTTCCTATTTTGCTTCACACTGGCTCACAAAAACCTTCTCTTGCACTAATTTATTAGGTGACTTTACACAAAATTTCTCTGGTTGCTCAGATTTTTAGTCTACAACACAATTCTCTTGAAGATCAATGCTTCACCTTCTTCTGGTTTCTCTATCAAATCTAATGACTCAAAAGTTTCTTCTTCCTCTACATAAACTATCTCTATATTATTTACTGCTTCTCCTTCATTAGAATCTCTGGTAGTAGGTTCTTGATGACTTTTAATGCTTGATTCTTTTGAATGGTCTTCTATCAAATCCTCTTTCATCTCTTCTATATCCTTTACTGTGATAAGAATTGTGACTCTTGTCATCTCTCCCTCTGTATTTTGAATAACTGTCCTTTTTTTTCTTTGCATAAGGTCTTCTTTCTCTATATCTTGATCCCTCTTTTCCTCTAACATATGAACACTTCCATCTGTACAACCTTCTGAACATACAAGTAACATGTTTCCATTTTTCTCCATCAATCCATCCATAATTCCTCTACATACAATTTGTCATAGGATTTCTTCTTCTCATTCTATTCCAACACATATTTTCTAAGTGATTCCTTAATCCATAGAACTTACAAGGGCTTAGATACCAACATAATTCCTTTTCATTTCCATGCCTATTACAATGTGAACAATACATACTTTTTATTCCCTTATTTGACTTGTTTGAACTTGTAACAACATCCTTACCTCTATCATATCCAAGGCCTTAACTTTTGGGTCTTATTATTGGTTCAATAGGTTCTGTAGTTCCTTGATGATGCTTTCCCAACCCTTTTTCTTCATATCCCATTCTTTGCATGTTTTTGAAACCATTACCATCACCAACAATTATAGGCTTAGTTACATTTTTATCTTCAATCTCACTTCCTAAAGCGGCTTCTACAACATCACACAAATAATTAGTATCAAAAGAAACATCACAAAGTTCAGGCTTCGATCTCATATTCTCATTCTCCTTCTTGCATACTACAAGTGATTGTTCCAACTGATTAACATGTTCCTTCAAGTTAGATATTTCATTCTTTTGAAAACTATTCTCCTTTTCTAGCTCTTTCAAACTTTCCTCCAGATCTCTATGCCTCTTTCCCACCTTTACAAACAACTCGAATCCTTCTTCCAATTCTACAAATCTCTTTTCAACATCTTCAAAAAACTTTAGCTTTGCTTCTAATTCTTCATTCCTTCCTTTTACATTTTTCAATTCTTCTTCAAGAGTATCATATTTATCTTCTCCTAGTTCCTTCATCCTTTTCATCAATTTTGAATTACACTTCTTTATTTCGCACAATTTTTCTTCCAAAGTATCCCTTTCACATATTAGGGTTTCATTTTCTTTCTTCATCCTCTTTCCATTCCCCATGTAACAAATCAGATGAATTACTAAATTTGAAATCTTACCCAAATCTTTCTCACCTTGATCTTTCTTCTATGATGACACTTATTACTTTTAGGGTTTCACACTTCTCCAACACTTTCTATCCTCTCAAAAGGTACACAATCACCCCAACAAATTCACAACCAGCTCTGATACCATTTGATGAATTCAAGGTAGGAGGGTCCAATGAAGGACTGTCTAGCCTTGCAACCTAATCCACTAACTCCATGATCATAATAGATATGCAACAAAAGATAACAACTAATACATAGAAAGATAAAAGATATTTATGAACACATGACACAAGATATATCCTAGGAAAACCCTATCAGGGAAAAACCCATCCTTCAAAGCTCATTCATCATATATTATAACTTCAAATAAAATTACACATGCCTCAAGGGCTTTACAGATTCTAGGCCGCAACCTAGGGATTACAAAATATTTATACATCAACATTCTTACATGATATGATTCTGCTAATTCTCAACCTTTTGCTCTACAACTTCTTCTGCTCTCTACTCTACCTTCTTCTCCTACTTTTTTGAATCAACACTTCTTCATTTTGCTTCCTAACTTCCTATTATCAATCACTACCTTGTAACAATCCTCTATCTTCCATTTATATCCTCTACAAACCTTCTAATAATTATAGAGTCAACCTAATTGCAACGACTAGTTATGAAACGTGTAGACACGGATAGGTTAGGCATAAACACAAAGCATTTCTCTATTGATACATAGAACTTCATGCAGATCTCCATGAAGGTCAGCCATGTCCTTTAATTCATTGAATAATGTTCCTTTTATCTCCACAAATCATAGAATTGCTTTGCAAACCAATTAGACTTCACTAGACACTATCGAATCCTTGCTATGAACACAAGTAATATTCTGATAGTGATATCTCCTTGGGAGAGAATCCAAATGATCTAATTTTTTTGTGTCATAACTCTTGGTGCCTAGTAACCAATTCTAGCTATGTAGCCTCTGACATGCAAATGCGGTAAAATGCGGTATTCTCCAAGGTCGCTCTCTTCAGTACTCTACAACTGAATTTTCACTATCCCAATTGATTTGAATGCTTCTGGATGCTCCTATATCAAACTCACATATGTTAATAATATTATAATATAATATATTTATAGTATGTAATGAATGATTAAATTATCTATAATAGAAATGAAAATATTCTTTATATTGAAATTACACATGGTCTATATTGTTTAAATGCTTTATTTAATTGTTAAAAGTAAAAAAAATTAGAAGTTGATGAGGGCACAACCCAAGACATAGAAAATAACCCACAAACAAGATAATAATTTTATTATTCAGAAAATGGAACTTCTTACATGCAGAGGATCTCAATCCCCAAGTTCTACAACACATGCAAGTTGTAGAAAGCTATAGAATAACACTTTCGCAATATGCGAGCTTGTCCCCAAAAAGTTACCGAAAAATTAGAAATCTACCCATAAATAGAGCTCCTCATTAGTTTGGAGCCAAAACAACATTCAAATTTGAGTTTAGGTGGTTTGGTACCAAAAATTTACAACATGAAGTTCAAATTTCAAAAGAGCATTTGCAATTGTATCTTTTAGAAAGTGCGCCAACTTCCCGGGGCCATAACTTTTTATCTGGAACTCCAAATCGTGAACCATTTGGACCGTTGGAAAGGTCTCGAAGTCAATAACGCGCTTGAAATACACTACACCTATTTTGGCAAGTTTTGGGGCCGTTCTGGGAAATCTAAGTGTCTCAAATCTAACTCAAAAGATTTTCAGGTGCAAATTTGGGAAACTAAAACTGCAATATCTTTCAACCCAGGAAAAAAAATAAAAACCTTAAATTGGGAATTTTAATATGGCGAAAAGGGTATCCAAAAATGTAAAAACATATAAAAACTGAGAAACTTGAAATTTAACTATTTTTGGGTGATGCAAGATTGCCCTTACACCATTGGATGCTCCTGCATCAGACACCCAGGGTAATTTGAGAAGTGTCCCTGTCACATCTCAGATGGTGGAGGAAAACCTAAACAATCAACCTCTACCTTAGGCAACTAGGATGAATCTTCAACAGGCCTTCCTTTCCATTTCACCAGATATTCTTCATACTACCTATTCCTGGTACTCCTTCCCACATGACTATCCAGGATTTCTTCAATCTCCTCCTTTTCTGGAGTAGGTGCTGGAATCCCACACTATTCCATTATTGGTACTTCCTCTGTACCACCTTCATGATACTCACAAATTTGAAATGTTGAACACAAGGGAAATGTTGAATCCATCTGGCAACTCTACCTCATATGCATTCCCTGAATCATGCCTCTTCAAAATTTTACAGGGACCAAACTTCTTCATCTTCAATTTGTTATATGTTCCCACTTGAAACCTTTCTTTCCTCAAGTGGACCATCACTTCATCACCAATCTGAAATTCCTTATACCTCCTCTTCTAATCTGCCTTAGCCTTATACTGCATATTCATCTTGTTAATATGTTCTCTTACCTTCTCATGTATATCCTTGATGTTTCTGCAAAATATTTGGCTTTAGCACTTATTTTCTTCTCTTGGTCCATCTTCCTCAATTGGAGTTGTTTTGGGGCTACCTCCATACACAACTGGAATGGTGATCTACTAGTGCTTCTATTGACAAAATTGTTGTAAGAAAATTTGCTGGGGTAAGATCAAGTCCCATCCCTTGGGTTTATCTCCTACCAAACATCTCAGTAGGTTACTCGACTCCTGTTAACAACCTCTATCTGCCCATCTGCTTTGTGGATGGTGTGCAGAACTGAACTTCAACTCTGTCTTCAGCTTCTTCCACAAGGTCCTCCAAAAGTACCCCACAAATTTGGTGTCACGATCTTAAACAATACTCTTTGGTAGACCATGTAGCCTCATCACCTCTTTGAAGAACAAGTCAGCAATGTGGACTGCATCATGGGTCTTCTGACATGGAATGAAATGTGCCATCTTCAAAACCTATCAACCACCACAAAGACTGAATCATTCCCTCGTTGTGTCCTTGGCAAACCAAGAACAAAGTCCATACTTATATCCTCCCATGGCTTCTCTGGTATAGGTAAGGGCTGATATAAGCATGTATTTTGGCTCACTCCTTTAGCCATTTGACATACCCTACAGCTTTGTACAAACTTCTTCACATCTTGTGACAATTGATTGCCAATAATAATGCTCACAGGTAATGGCAATGGCCTTATCCCGACCAAAATGTCCTACCATTCCTCCACTATGCTACTCCTTTATCAGGTTCTCTCTCATGGAACTCCTCGGATACACAATTGACTTCCCTTAAATAACATGCCATCCTTGATTATGAAATCCAGCCACCTTGTCCTGGTCCACTATAATTGTGTTCCTTGCAAGCTTTCCAAGCCTCTGCAAAATCAGGATCTTCTGCATACAGTGTCTTGAGTTCATTGAACCCAACCACTTCAATCTGCATCTTTGTCATCAATGTATGCCTCCTACTTAAGGCATCTGCAACCCTATTTGACTTCTCACTCCTATGTTTCAAAACAAAGGTATAACTTTGAAAAAACTCTACCCATTTCATATGCCTCTGATTTAATTTTCCCTGACTATTTATGTACTGCAAGGCCTGATGATCAGTATATAGAACAAATTCCTTTAGCAAAAAATAATGTCTCCATTTCTTTAATGCTTGAACTATCACATAAAATTCCTGATCATATACAGAATACTTTCTCTTGGCATCATTTAACTTTTCATTGAAATAGGCAATGGGCTTACCTTCTTGGCTCAACACTGCTCCAATGGCACAACCACTGGCATCACAATCCACCTGAAACACCTTGTTGAAATATGGGAGGGCTAGAATAGGTTGCTCCATCACCTTCTGCTTCAACAATTCAAAACTTGTTGCCGCTCCAGTGCTCCACTTGAATTCTTTTCTATCCCATCTCATTATTTCAGTCAAGGGTCCACAAATACTACTGAAGTTTCTAATGAACTTTCTATAAAAACTAGCCAAACCATGGAAAGATCTTACCTCGATAGCAGTTGTTGGGGTAGGCCATTCCAGAATAGCCTTCACCTTCTCTGGGTCCATCTTGAGACCTTCTGCTGAGACAACAAATCGCAAGTACACTAACTCCCTCTTCACAAAACTGCACTTCTTTAGATTAATCAATAGTTTCTCTTCTCTTAACTTCTCAAACGCTCTTCGACTATGCATCAGATGCTCATCCAACATCTTACTAAAAATCAAAATATCATCTAATACACAATAACAAAACTTACCAGAAATTCTTTTAGTACATCGTTCATGAGCCGCATGAATGTGCTCGGTGCATTAGTTAGCCCAAAAGGCATGAATAACCACTCGTACAGGCCCTCTTTGGTCTTGAAGGCAGTCTGCCATTCATCTCCCTCTCGAATCCGGATCTGGTGATATCCACTCTTTAGATCAATATTTGTGAAGTACTAAGCTCCACTCAAATAGTCCATCAGGTCATCCATCCTTGGTAGGGGAAATCTGTACTTGATTGTTATCTTGTTTATGGCTCGGGAATCTATACACATCCTCCACTCCCCATCCTTCTTTGGTGCTAGTACTGTAGGTACTGCACATGGACTCAAACTCTCCCATATCAAACCCTTTCTCAACAACTCTTGAAATTCTTTGTTCAACTCCTCATTTTTTGCTAGAGTCATTCTATGAGCTGCCTTATTTAGCAAACTTGCTCTAGGAATCAAGTCAATCTGATGACTGATCTTCCTTATTGGTGGTAAACCCTCAGGTACATTATCAGAAACAATATCCTGAAACTCATCCAACATCACAGAAACTTCTTCTGGAACCTTCTCACTATCATCCTTAACCACTCTAAGAATCAATGCACAACATACACGCTCATGCTTCATACCTTCTAAAAAATTTCTTCCATCTACATAACAAATTCTAGCACTACTGCATACCTTTTCTTCGGTCTCCTTCAGGTTTTCAACTTGTGATGAACCCCATCCTTTGTCAAGGAGTAAGTGTTTGCATGGCCATCATGTATAGCTTGCCTATCGAACTACCATGGCCTCCCCAATAACATGTGACATGCATCCATGGGGATGATATCACAGAGTACCTCATCATGGTAGCTCCTGATCTTGAACTTTACTAGGCACTGCTCATTGACCAAAAGTTTGTGGTCTTTCTACAACTAGGCAATCCAATATGGATGTGGGTGCCTTTCCCTCTTCAACTTCAACTTTGTGACCATCTCCTTTGACACCAGATTATTAGTGCTCCCATCGTTAATAATGACATCACAACATTTTCCTTCACACTTGCACCTTATGCAAAATAGATTCTTCCTCTATTCTAGTTCCTTTTCCTTAGTCACCAGGGCTCTCCTAATCACTCGGGCTTCTCCCCTTTCAGCATCATCGAAATGTTAAGATTGGGCCTCCTCATCTGTATGCGCAACCCTTCCACAACCTTCTGGCCTTTTGTCTACCCTTCCTTGGTGTTGTGGACATTCATAGGCTCGATGCCCTTCTTCACCACACTAGAAACATGTTCCTCTGAAACCACCTCTTCTAGATCCTTGTCCATATCACCCTCATCCTCTATCTCTTTGATCACCACTGTTTTGATCACGAGGGCGGTAGAAGTTGTCATTTCTTTGGCTTCAGCTGGTACCCACATCTTCACTTTTCTTTTCATCATCATTTCGGCTTCCTAAAGGTCTTCCATTGCCCCTTCTGCTTTGACCTCCTCGTCCTTTTTGCTTGCCATCAAATCTTTTGTTTAGCTTCTCTTCCACCTTCAGAGCAAACTGATACACATCCTCAATGGTGGTCATTTTGACTAGGCTTAACTCTTGAATGCTCGGTTGTAACCCATTAAGATATCGGGCTACCTTCTCCTTATTGGCCTTTGTGTGACCTGTTCTAATGATTATCTTATGAAAATCTTCATTATATTCTTTCACAGCTCTGCTTCCTTGCTTCAACCCTTGCAATTTCTTCAACAGATCTAACTCGTAGTCCACTGGTATGAACTGCTTCTTCAGTTTCTCTACCATGCAATCCCATCTGGTGATCTTGCCTTTTCCTCTTCGATTTCTTTCCAACTGGACCTCTTTCGACCAAATACTAGCATGGCCCTTTAGCTTCATTTTCGCAAACTTAACCCGATCTGGGTCCTCCATTTCCTCATACTAAAAATATTCTTCTAGCTTGTTAATCTAGTCGATCAACTCTTCCGGGTTCAGACTTCTAGAATAACTGGGGACTTCTGCTCTAGGTCTTTTCCTGATCTTCAAAATTGCCCTTATTAGCTAAATTTGGTCTTGATCAATTGCTTCTTCTTCCTCTTCTACATCTGAACCTTCTTCCTCTCCTTCATCCTCACTTTCCTCCTTCAGGTTTAACCCTCTTCTCAACTAATTTTGTAATGCATCAATCTGTCTCTGGAGGGATGCTAGTGCATCTCTTCCACCAGCATTTCTACCACCTCGACCACCTCTGGCACCACCACACCTACCAGGCATCACTCTTGGAGGCATCTTTCTTGACCTTGACCCACAGCCATGGTCTTGGTGCAAACTGCCTCATGATTGGCGATCTGTCCACATGCTCAAGAAAACCCGCTCTGATACCACTTGATGAGGGCACAGCCCGAGACACATAAAATAACCCACAAACAAGAGAATAATTTTATTATTCAGAAAATGGAGCTTTTTATATGCAGAGGATCTCAATCCCCAAGTTCTACAACACATGCAAGTTACAGAAAGCTACATAATAACCCTTTCACAATATGCGAGCTTGTCCCCAAAAAGTTACCAAAAAATTAGAAACCCTCCTATAAATAGAGCTCCTCATTAGTTTGGAGCCAAAACAACATTCAAATTTGAGTTTACGCGGTTTGGCGCCGAAAATTTACAACATGAAGTTCAAATTTCAAAAGAGCATTTGCAATTGTATCTTCTAAAAAGTGCGCCAACTTCCCGGGGCCATAACTTTTGATCTGGGACTCTGATTCATGAACCGTTTGGACCGTTGGAAAGGTCTCAAAGTCAATAACATGCTTGAAATCCGCTACGCCAAATTTGGTAAGTTTCAGGGCCGTTTCGGGAACTCTAAGTGCCTCAAATCTAACTCAAAAGATTTTCAGGTGCAAATATGGGAAACTAAAACTACAATATCTTTCAACCCATGAACAAAAAATTAAAGCCATAAATTGGGAATTTCATTATGATGAAAAGGTTATCCAAAAATGTAAAAACATCTAAAAACCAAGAAACTTGAAATTTAACTATTTTTGGGTGATGCAAGATTGCTCTTACACCACTGGATGCTCCTGCATCAGAAGTATACTTATTATTTTTTGTCACACTCTTCAACTTACTAGTGAAAGGTGGAAAATTGTCATTGCTTATGGTTTAGGACATAGAACAACAATCTTCTACACTCCACATTCAAGGAAACCCTAGAGATCTAAATCCAAGGATGAAGTAGGGAAAGAGATCTTGAAATAGGGTTGTCCTAGGGTATGATTAATTACTTCAAGGGGGGTTCACCACCAAATTAGGGATTGGAAAGAAAAGATATGAATGCAAGATGTAAAGTACCATGCAAGACCTAACCAAATGACCTAGGAAATGAAACTAAAAATCAAGATATCAAACTAGAAATGAACAAAGGTGCACTTGGAAGAGTAGTGAGGTAAAAAAAAAGCTCCAAAACCTCAAAAAAAAATTGTTTGATGCCCACTAGAACTCATACGCTAGTATGGGCGATTTAGTCTCAGACTAGGGTTTCTATGCCAAAAGTAGAATCTAACAGTCTATAATCTAAAATAACTAAAATCTAGAGAAATCCTTGTATTGGGACTCATAAGAAAAAAATGGTGTATTAGTCCTACTCAAATTTTTTTATGGGTTAAGGCCTGATTCTACTCTCCTATCTCTGCTCTTCCTTTCACGATTTGTTTCTGGATCTAAAACCCTGATTTGCAACCTCTAGGAGACTTTTTGTGAAGATATAAACCTTGTGACAACTTGATGGTTTTCTCCAACCTTGTAACCTAATCTTAAAAGTATCTTCATGTTCAAACACAATGATCTACTAAGAGGGGGGTGAATCGGTAGATATTAAAAATTTAGTTCTTAAAACCTTTTTTGGAGACTGCTTTCTTAAACCCTTAATGTGTAGATATTAATCATGTGATACAAAAGTATGCATGCATGAAAAAAAATCACATAAAAGGTCAAATATACATGGAAAACCCAATATGGGAAAAGCCATGATGACTAAGGTTGCTTGAGTCTACTGCTCAAATCCAACGTCACAATCCAAATCTCTGTTACAATGTTTTAGGGATACAACCCAACAAAGCATCAACTACCTAATTTAGAAGCCATGAGTTCAAGGAGACTAAAATCCCCTAATCTGAGCCACAACTCAGTACAATGATTAGCAATTTCAAATATGCATAGACTTGGTTCTTCAAAACCTATAATGCATCATTACATTATGTACATTGTTGCACTTACTGCAACTCACACTCTACTACTAAAGTTGCACACTCAACAACATACACCTCTACTTTGCACTCTCTTCTACACATAGAAAAATCACAGTTCTATCTCACTGTACTACACCTCTTTCCCTTTCTATAGTGTCTCACTCATCTGCACTATACACTCTCTTCTATCTCTACCTCTACTACACAATCAACAATACATAATTCTATTTAGTACTCTCTACACTTGTAGGCTTCTCATTCACACAAAAAATACGACCACTTTGAAAATTCTCTGATTGTCTTCTTTTTTCTTGACTCCATCGATCTACAATCTCTTCCTCGATATTCAATCTACTGGGTTTAGATCATCTCAAACCTTGTGCTAGGGTTTCCTTCACTTACAAAATTCACTAGCAAGCTACCTATTCATCGAGCTACATGCCATCATCATAAATACATCTGATATGGTTTATCAGATATCACCATACCTCTGCATCAAACTGCACAACATTTAATTTTGGTGTAGGGAATTTGCTAAGAATAGCATATTGTTAAACCCTAGAATCTGATTATGCAGTTAATGCTCTTTGCTATAAATTTGATCTAATTTGATCTCAAACTCATCTACAATTTGTTCTATTGCCTAACATATCATAGCTTCACTCAATCGGTCGCTTGGTGTAGCTAGACCTATTTACTCCTTCCTCTGTGTTGGTTACCAAATGAAACCGGTATTCACACGGACCAGACCATTGTAGATCTTCAAGTTTGAATACTAGTTGTTGACCTTCTCTCTTGCGCTAAGATTCTTTGTTCATCTCAACACTTTTAAATCACCACCATTCAATTAGCTTAAGTTTGAATATGACAATTGATCCTCATGTCATGCCAGTCTCTTATCATCATTCGATCATTACCACTTGATCTCCACTATCGATCTATCATATGGCTCTACCACTAGGACAGTTTATCAACTCTCTCTGGGTGAAGCCACAATAGTGGTTTACAATTTGATGAAGGAAGGAAAACTGAGAAAAAATGACCCCATGGAAAAAAAAGTAATTTTGGGGGTTCGTACAAACCTAGAAGTTCGACTGAACCAAAAAAGGGTTCGACCGAACTTGGGTTCGAGCGAACCCCCTTGAAGAGGTTTGCTCGAACCTAGGTTCGAGTGAACCATGGTTCGAATGAACCTCTAGGGGTTCCCTTGAACCCCCCTAAATCCTCATCCCCTCCTTGAGACACAAAAACCTAAAATTTTTCACTTTGAATCTCAGGTTGAGGATGAAAATGGAGGAATCTTCACAAACCCAACTGGAATCAAGTATTCCTCGAACGAGCTATCCAATGAATATAATTTAATATGTTTTGTTTTTATTATGTATTTGTTTTTAGTTTTATTAAACATAATGCTTTTTCATCGAAAATGAAGGTCTTTGTTCTACACATGTGGAAAAATAGCAGATTATCAAAAAAATTGAAAAATATGAGTGCATCGGATATTGAAGTCCTTGATCCAACCAAAAAAAAAAGAATTTCAATATATACAAAAAAGGGTATGCGTTATACAGATCGTACTATGTAATTGTAATTGGTTTGACTTCAAAACTTTATTAAAGAAAAAATATTCAATAAAAATTGGCTAACCAAGTGGAAGCACTAGATATTAGAGTTACGAATCTAAATTCGCAAGAATTAGAATTTTATCCTTCAAGGAAAAAAAATTATTCATTATACAATGTGCGTCACTTTTTAAAAATGTTGTTTTCTGAAAAAACTAGTTTTCGTGGGAGATGGAAAAAGAAGTGCAATCTAATTCCAAAAATTTTGAAAAAAATATTTTTAGAATCTACAGAAAAAATGTGACAAGACTCTAGTTTACGTCATCTTCAAATTATTCATGGTTTAGCTGCTATAGGTGCTCGAAAGTGAAGATTTAGTTAAAAATAATAATTTTAGTGTCCAGTTTGGCCAAAAACTGCAAACCACTATTGTGGGATCACTACTCTGAAACAAGTAGGTCACACCGATATGCTTAAAATTTTATCTAATCGAGCCCACAACCTACATGTCATCCATGCCATCACCACCTAATCTACAACAATGATGTGAATTAGCACACTGAGCAATCGTTCTTTGCCACCTGTCATTCCTTCGTCACAAATGGGTCCCACTGACTTCTCGTCTTCTCGCTCTATCAGAGGGACATCTTTCAGACTCCCACAGATGCATCAAAGTCACACTGATGAGAAATCCTTTCACCAGGATCATTCAATCTATCTCGTGCAATCTGCATCGTTCCCCACAAACCTCATGCATCTTGCTTGGGCCCCACCAATATCTCAGCAAAGCTAGCGGGCTACTACCACATGTACACCTTTGACATCACCATCCTATTGGGTCCTACTTAGCTTATCACTCCATCAAGGAGACATGTTTCAAGGTCCTGCTGAACTATCAATGTCTCACTGATGGAACAAACATCGGGTTGTCAAGGAGACATTCTTCAATGTCCTACTAATACACCAAATTCACATCAATGAGATAACCATTGGGCTATCGAAGAGACATCAACTCCACTCTCACCAATATGGTGTTGTCACAATAATTCCATTTGCTATTGTAGACAAGTGGTCCCCATGCCATCATGACACTACATGTCACCGTCCACTATTGCGTTCTTCCATTTGTCATCCTTTTATTCATTTTTTGATTGTAACATGGACGCATGTCATCCTCACCATACCGAGTCTCACTTCCACGTCCACCTTACTGGGTTCCATAATTGGCATCATATTCCCATCGCTTTGTTGAAGAGACTTTCTTCAAAGTCCTGGCGATATGCCTATGTCTCACCGATGAAAGAGTCATCGGTTTGTCAGGGAGACATTCTTCAAATTCCTACTGATGACCTTTAGTCACATTGATGAAGACACTTGATGACATCATTTGTTACCCTCATCACCATGGTTCATCCAATCTTGCCATGCCATGTGTTTGCTTTGTCATCTTTGTCACCCACGTCAATATGATTGGGTCCCACTCGAACATAACCTTCATGTTTCCATCTCAGAGAGATATCGACAAAGGTATCACCGATGTCATCTAGTCTCACCAATAACATTCCATACTCCTTATCACTCCATCGAGGAGACTTCTCCCATAATCTAATTGATACATCAATCTTTCACCGATAAGATAGCTATCTATCTATCAAAGAGACATGGATGAAACTCTTTTCGACACTGTACTTTCTCATCAATAAATCTCCATAGTGTCATCATCACTATGTTGAAGAGACATAGCCCATTCTCTCACCGACCACAGACTGTCACACCAATAAGAAGAACATTGATCCGTTGAAGACACATATACCATTCTCTCACCGATCATGCACTGTCACTCTGACAAAGTTCTCCTTACTCCTTATCGCTCCATTGGTAAGTCATTAAAAGTATAAACTTTAAAACCTCTAGTCGGAGGTTGTGAACTTTTCCAGGGTAAAAGCACAAAGCTATGTCACACTTTCAGCCAACTTATTAGCACAACTGAATTTAAGTATTTCTAACTAAAAATCAATTTTGGTCAAACATATGATCTAGTAAGATTCATTCTAGCTAAGTTATATGCTTCCACAACTTTTTCAACTAAAATTGTTGGCTAAAAATGTATGGAGCATCACTTTGAGTCCAATTTACCAAAAAAATTAAATTATTTGAAAAACTTAAAGTTTCAATAACTCTTGCTAATGTAAACAACATTTTTTTAAAAATATAAAAATACCCTTTTGTAGATCCGTAAGTGTAGTTTTCAAAAATATATTTATTTTAATAGTTTAATTATTTTTTATATTTTATTTTTTATTTTTACTAAAAGTAGGTTTTCAGCACAAAATATGAGGTTGATTACTATGCCAAGGAAAAATACTAAAACTTATTAAAGAAAATAGAAAAAAATATGATGCACTAGATAAAAGAATCTATTTTAAGATGGTATAATTTTGTTTCCATTTTAGATAAATATTTAATATGAAAGTTGACGTCCGATGAAAACAGTTGTTTTTTTATTCACGCACATTTTAATATTTATTTAAAAATATCTATTTTTCAAAATTGGAAAAAAATATATCCATGCACAAAAATTTCAAGTTATAAATACACACAAAAGATTTGAAAGAAAAAAAATAAAATTTACTATAAAAATTTTGACGGCCAATGCAACTTCATTTTTCAGCATTTTATCAGCAACTAAATTATAGTTTTAATTTATTAAAAACTAGTTTAAAATAATTTTTTATATTTTTTTAAAAAATACAAACATAAAATATACTAAAAAATACATATTTTACTAGTTTACATCATTTGAAAATTCAAAACATATATGCCACTTTTTAGTGATTCAAGTTTAAAAATTGGATCAGCGTTGGTAGTTTCCTTTATAAAGTGTGACACAACTTTGTGCTTTTACCCTCCAAACTCGCGACATGCCAACATATAGCTATTTCTTTGCACCTTCAGGACACTGCCAACCTAGGCGATTGGGTTGGTCACCAACTTGACTAATTCGCTAAGTCAGAGGGTTTCAAAAACTAGAGAACCCCATGAAATAGGTTAGGAAAACTTGGAATCCTACGACTCAAATTTCCTTTGCCAAATTTTCCCTTTATCGCTCCATCGAAGAGACATAGTCTGAACTCCTGAGCTGACATTGAATTGTCTTGTCAATTTTCTAGAGATGTATAACCTTGAAGCTCTAGGCAGAGGGGTTGGTCACCCTCATGACTGTAAAGACATAAGTTGCACCTATTGCAACTGACAACTATTGATACTAGGTCAAAATCAAAATAAAACATTTTGAGGATGACATGACTACAACTCTAGGGTTTAACCAGTAAACCCTAATTCTATTTGAGAGAAAAAAATTCATTTCTAGATGTGTTATACATCATCTAAGCCTACACAATAACTCTTTGGAAAGCTCTCAAAAAACCCATCACGAATCTTCCACTCAATTTTCCATCAAATACAATTATCTCTTATCCATCTTCTATCATCATACCAACAAACTCCTTTACCTAATTTGCACTTTTGACATCAATGACAATTGTATGCGCTTCTGCATAGGATCAACAAACTTCTCCTTTGATCCCCTTTTGACATCAATGACAACATATTCCAATAATCTCCCCCTTTGTCATTAATGGAAAAAATTAAATGCTCAATGATACCAATTAGTCAATTTAACATTTGTGCCAATATCATCATTACTTTCGACTTCTATTTCATCTTCCTCCAATGCTCCTCTTTGAGCATTTGCATGACTTCCTCTCTCTTGCTCAAATACTTGAGCAACATCAATTTAAAAGGGATTGTAGACATCCAAATTTGGACACTTAATTTATCCAAATTTATCACTTTTCGTCTAAACATCCTCTTATCCGAGTTAATTAAGTAATATTACTATTATTTAATTAATATCTTTAATTCTGCCAAATCCCTAAGGTATTTAATTAATAATTAAATACCTTACCCATCCTAATTCTCTTTTCATCAAAAAATTAAATAAATATTACATTTATTTAATTCCTCACATGTCATTTTCATCTAATCCTAATCCATTTCCTAATCTCTTCATTAAGGATGTGCACATGCCTAATCCTTGATTAGGATGTGTCACATCCTCCAACTTTTGCAAGTTGGCTTCTAATCCATATTAACTCATAATTATCCTCTAATTACTAATTAGTCAAACCTAATTAGTACCTTGGTCAACTCTCCCCATCCCCCAAGGAATTTTTAATTCCTTTTTATTCACCCTAAGCTCCTCTCTTCCCCATGTGAATTTTTAATTCACATTTTATTTCTTCTAGAATCCCCTTTTCTCATGCACCTTCTAGAATATTTGACTTGTCACATCAAGTCACATGTGACAAACTCCCACCTTGTGGGAACATTGTCTTATCCACCAGATTCTTTCAATCATTGTGAATTTTTAATTCACTTTTATTCACCCAAGATTCTTTCCATCTCCCAATGTACTTGCAAGGTACTTGTCCTTCCTCCACCTCATGTACCTCTCTTCCACCTCACCTCCACATCATCCTACCTTTATCCACTTCATAATCCACATGTCAAAATGTGAGGGCTTGTGAGTCCTCAACTCACCTTATCCCTTCATCTTGACCTTGTTGGATCAATCTCAACCATTGAATTCTCTAGAGAATTCAAGATCCTCTATAAATACCCCCTTCTCAAGGGCATTTCCAACACTTTCATTTTGAGCACCCTTATGCTGCTAATTTTCCTTCTCCAACACTTTGCACTCTCATAACTACATGCTGTCCATTTGAATCCTCAAGCCTTTTTCAATCATTCAACCATCTTTCTTCATCATTTTGCATATTGAAGCTTGTATTTTAGTCACTTAATCCATCATCTAAGGAGCACACAACCAATCCAAGCAAGGGCCAATCAAAGAGGTATCAACAACAAGGGAGGTAAAAGTGTTTGTGTTTCATCTTATTTGCATTCCTTTTCGTTGAACCACTCTTTTGGCTAATCTTGAGGTGTCCTTGGTATTTTCTTATTCATGTTTCTTAGTTATTTTGCACATTTAGAGTAGTAGGAATTCCAAGGTATACATTTCTGGCACGCCCGGTGGGACCCACACACGGGTCTTGCATTTAATATTTCTTTGAGTTAAGATTTTTGCAGGAAAAGCTCGCAGAAGTGTGGTAGCGCCCCCACAGAAGTGCGGTAGCGCCCCCACAGAAGTGCGGTAGCGCCCTTCACAGAACTGCGGTAGCACCCCCGCAGAA
>VDFB02057324.1:0-16083 GCA_007258455.2 Sequoia sempervirens
ACTATTACATCATTGAAATAATATTACATTACAATTTTCTTTGATACATGAATTACATTGACTTTCCCAACATGGGGATTGATACAAGAATGATGAACATGAAGTACAACTGATCACTGGAACATCTGCACTACGGAAAGCTGAGATGACAAGACACTGATGGGGAACCCAACGGGTGCGGAGCACGTTCCACCCAACCATGTGAATTACAAGTAACTCACCCCCCATGCTCAGAGGTGACGAGGAAGTGAACCCGACCATGAATGTCAACCGACTCCACCACAACAAGATACGAAACAAGTACAACTCAAATATGCAATGCAGAACCATCGACGTACTCAAATCACATAACAAGTAAAACCAAGAACTCATCATGATAACATGAAGTACTAACACTTAACAATCATGAATCACCAATCACAAGAATTCAAAGAAACATCATAAAGAGAAAAGCATCCAGAAGAACCGAACCAACACCCAAAGTACATTTCCAAATAAATCAGAACCAATATAAAGAACACGATTCCATAATAACTCTGAATCAACCATTCAATACACCATTCCAATAGGCAACAAGAACAAGTCAGACGGGTGTCAAGTAGGGAGGGTCATTTCATAACTCTCATGGGATCCCCTGGCTCTTCCTCCAACTGAGGCGCCAGCACCCATCTATGGATCCCCTAGCCCTAAAATCAAAAACAACATAATTATAACAATATCCAGAAGCGACAAGAAACAAGAACAACAAGGATGTCTAGTGGAGAGTGTCATCGCATAGCTCTCATGGGATCCCCTGGCACTTCCTCCTAACCGAGGCGCCGACACCCATCTATGGATCACCTGGCCCTTCCTCCTACTGAGGCGCCGACACCATAGGGTAGCTAATGCGGAGCCGATAATCTCTCATGAAGACGAGACTACGACCTTGCCAACCACGGCCTACTCAGTCTATCACTAGTCTACGGTAGCCCTAATGCATAGACGAGGAATCCATTTTTTCCTTTATCTTGTATGTTTTACTACCCATCCCCCTAAATTCTATTTTTAGGTTATCACTTGTTTAACTACTCTTACGTGGGTTCCCCTGGCACTTCCTCCATTCGAGGCACCGGCGCCCACGAAGAGCCACTCTCCCTATGACCCCTAACATATCTCAAATCTGGGCAAGGGTTGAACTAAAACAATAAAAACATAATACCACAACAAGTACACGCGAGGCATCAACCCTCTCGCAATAATTCATAATCCAAAAGTCTCAACAACCCGTTCAACCCTTCCTAACATAAACCATAACTCCAATAGCATGACCAATCGAGAGTAACATTTTAACATAATAAGCCTCTGGAACAAGGACTACAAAACCAACAATAGGTGCCCACATCGAAGAGTAAAGTTACAACAAATCAATGAAAAACGACAACCAAATCACGCAATTTCATAACTTAAGGAAGACAATTAACTCATTGCACAAAAACACTCTAATTCTGAATCCATATAAAGAACACAACAAATTAACAATCCTACGTCAAAATAATTAATTCTTAACAAAGCACATCTGATAAATATAAAAGAATACATTTAAAACCTCCAACCAAGGAACTCGAGAAACTATTGAGAATTTAAAACATACAATAACGACTTCACTATCATATCTAATTTATTTCATTTAATAACTCATAAAATTCTGACTTTGCAATTTTCTCAATTAAGTCTCAGTCAATAAATTCTAATTTTGCAAACTATTATAAATACAATTTTAATAAATATATTTACATAAATATAACATAAAATATTTATATCTACTAACATTTTGTTTTCTCTAATAATTCACAAAACTTTTACAAACAAACAAAATAGATGTAATTATATTCAAATTGTGAATATACACATTATATGTATATATATATATATATTTATATATATATATTATACATATATACATATATATATAATTAATTAATAACATTTAACAATTATTTAAAATATATTAATGAATTTATCATAAAGCAAGTATTTAAAAAATATATATATATACTTTAAACAACTTAACAAAATATATATATATATATATATATATATATATATATATATATGCTACGAATAAAAGTAAATAAAACAAAATAAATAAAAAAACAAATAAATAAATACAAATAAAATTCCAACGCCACTATCCGGCCCCCTTAAAGGGACACTGTGGCAGTCCTTGTGACTGCGCACAGCAGTCCCATCGACTGCTGAGCGCAGCAGTCCGTAGGACTGCTGCGCACAGCAGTCTACGGACTGCTGTGGTAGCCGCAGGCTGTCACAGGGGCGAAGGGAAGGGTACGGCCAGCGCCGTCCCTCCCTTCAACCCAAAATTTGCATTTAAAAAGAAACTTTTAAAAAATTATATATTTACTAAGCAAAAACAATACATGCGTTTTATAAAACAATAATTTCATTCCAAACGGACTCCGATTCGATTCGGCCCATTAACCATTGCACGGAATTAATTTGTTTATATATATATGTTTATATAAATATAATATAAATATTATATATATATATATATATCATGAATATCATACAAAGAACAAATACAGTAACAGAGAAGCTATGAACAGCATAAAAATGACTATATGAAATATATATATATATATACTTGAATGTGTATATATATATATATTTATAAAAGATTTATTTTTAAAAATTTAGAACAAATCATTTTCAAGAAAACTATGAATATTTTCATAAAGAACTACAAAATCAATTTAAGAACATATAGATTACTTTCACAACTCAACATTATTTTCATCGAGCTAATCTGAAAGAATATGCATGGAGTAATTTACATAAACAATTCTTATTTTTATTTTTTTATTTTTAATTCCTACAGTACTTTCACTATTCAATAAATTTCTTTCTTCCTAGGGTTTTATTTCTCTTTCACCAAATAATCTAATTGTTTTCCTATTTTCCTTAAATCAGAAGACCAGAGAGAGGGAGTTGATTAATACCTGGGGTCCTGTGCTTATTTGAAACTCTGATGATGCCTGCCTGCTTCTAATGCCCTCGAATAATTCCTTGATCGTGCCTCCAAATCTCCTCTACCGAACTTCACCTTCAGACTTGAATCCTATTTTGTTGTTCAGAAGACTCTCCAGAACATTCCCCAGAAACAGATTAACAATCTCTCTCTAAAACTCTCCTCCCAATACAACATAAGATTTTCAAACCCTTTCTAAAATTTCAGAATACAAAGCCCCATCTCTTGCACCACTTCTGCCACACAAATCCCTGTGTGTGTAAAACTTTCCCCCCAAAAATTCTTAATTTCCTAAAAGATAATATTCCTCTCTCAAATCTCAACAAAAATAAATAAAAAATAAAAAAAATCATTCTTTAAAAGCTAACTTTTTAATTAGATCTGAATTCCTATTCGTTTGCACAACTTTTTTCTTTCTTTTATTTGTTTTATTTGTTTTAATTTCTATTTTTACCACTTTCTTGCACAACACATTTTCTATTTAATTAAATAAATTATTCTAATAATTATCCCCACCTGATAATTAATTAGAATAATTAAAACACCTTTAATATTTAATTATCATTTAATTGAAACACATGACTTTATAAAAATCAAATAAAACATTTAAATATTTTCATACAAATAAATCAACATTAAAATACATAATTATTAATCCCATTTAATTAACTAATTCACAACTTTATAAAATATCAACATCAATTAAATAATCATAACTTATAAAATACCACATTAATCAAAGTATGACAACACACAAAACACAAGCCACAAATGACGACAAATTCACAAAATAAACAATACCAGACAAACGAGACGATCTGACATCATGGGACGGGAGGACTTCATCGTCACCTCTGTTTCAACATTAACCGTTGGGTTATTTGGTGCTCGCCCTGTCCTGCCGAAGCAGGTGGAATCGAGACTTATACCTGCAAATCCTGCATACAAACAAAGTTGTGTACATGTGCATACATATATATATAATCAAAGCATTAAATCGAAGTACTGCATTGTGAGAAGGAATCGCAACATAACAGGACACTCGCAAACGAGTGATGCCATATTGTCCTTCATCACACATATTCTAACAATTATAGTCAACTGATAAAATAACATTTCTAAACTAACAATTTATCTCATGACATATCTAGTTAAATCACTGCATCATAATTATAATTCTGAAAATGAACTAACATCTAACCAACCACAATGTCAAATGAAATAATCAAATCTTCCAGTGCATAAACATAATCATCAACAGTCTACTAATGGAATACAACATCATCAAATGTCTAACTATCCAACTCAAACAATATCATCATCATCACAAGTAGCAAACAACCGCATTGAAAAATACTAAATCCTACCAGTAAGAGGAGGGGTATTACATCCTCCCCCTCATAAAATTGGCTTACTCCTGGAAGCCGGTAAATAAAAGAAATAAGATTCCCTAATACGGGAGGCATCCACCCACACCAAGACGGTGAACTAATCACTAAAAGAGAATAGAATCAAGCTCACACATAAGAGTAAGAAATAATAATACAAGTATTAGTACATGGGGGTATTACATCCTCCCCCCCAAGGATATGGCTTACTCCAGGAAGCCATTAAATAGATAAGAGTAAGCACACAACAAACATGCAGAGATCAAGCCAAAAACCACACACATAACTCACATCACTGGAAACTACATCACACAACGACACAAGGGTTCATAGTGCATCCCTGATAGGAAGGATATCGGTGCATTGCGCACTACACCGAGGGTCCTATCCTTTCCATCAGTTTCCTGCACCATTGCCCTGAGACCGACTAATGGAAGAGACTTGGGTTCCCAACAAACACAACAACACAAATGAAACTCTAGACTCAAGGGACAACACACAAGGTTACATAGTGAGCACACATAGTGCCCAGTGTATGAACCTATGCTCTGATACCAAGTTGTAACGCCCGTCGTGCAAACCCCAGAGAACACACACATAACACGAATAATTTTTTTTTTAAATAATCAAAGTAAACATGCAATAACATTAAACCAAAGTCACATAGCATAACACATAACATTAATACACTTGGATCTCTGGGGCACGCGAGGTCACATTGCAACCACAAAACAAAATAAAGATAACGAAAATTACATAACCATTTAATTCATGATAACCATAAACAATGATACATCTGATAGCCATGATGCGAGTATGACAATATCGCACAATTACATCCATGATAAATCTTTTAACAAGAACCTAATCAAACCTAACTATTACATCATTGAAATAATATTACATTACAATTTTCTTTGATACATGAATTACATTGACTTTCCCAACATGGGGATTGATACAAGAATGATGAACATGAAGTACAACTGATCACTAGAACAACTCCACTACGGAAAGCTGAGAAGACAAGATGCTGATGGGGAACCCAATGGGTGTAGAGCATGTTCCACCCAACCATGTGAATTACAAAGTAACTCACCCCCCGTGCTCAGAGGTGACGAGGAAGTGAACCTGACCATGAATGTCAAACTGACTCAACAACAAGATACAGAACAAGTACAACTCAAATATGCAATGCACAACCATCGACGTACTCAAATCACATAACAAGTAAAACCAAGAACTCATCATGATAACATGAAGTACTAACACTTAACAATCATGAATCACCAATCACAAGAATTCAAAGAAACATCATAAAGAGAAAAGCATCCAGAAGAACCGAACCAACACCCAAAGTACATTTCCAAATAAATCAGAACCAATATAAAGAACACGATTCCATAATAACTCTGAATCAACCATTCAATACACCATTCCAATAGGCAACAAGAACAAGTCAGACGGGTGTCAAGTAGGGAGGGTCATCACATAACTCTCATGGGATCCCCTGGCTCTTCCTCCAACTGAGGCGCCGGCACCCACCTATGGATTCCCTAACCCTAAAATCAGAACAACATAAAAATAACAAAATCCAGAGGCAACAAGAACAAGAGCAACAAGGATGTCTAGTGGAGAGTGTCATCGCATAGCTCTCATGGGATCCCCTGGCACTTCCTCCTAACCGAGGCGCCGACACCCATCTATGGATCACCTGGCCCTTCCTCCTACTGAGGCGCCGGCACCATAGGGTAGCAAATGCGGAGCCGATAATCTCTCATGAAGACGAGACTATGACCTTGCCAACCACGGCCTACTCAGTCTATCACTAGTCTACGGTAGCCCTAATGCATAGACGAGGAATCCATTTTTTCCTTTATCTTGTATGTTTTACTACCCATCCCCCTAAATTCTATTTTTAGGTTATCACTTGTTTAACTACTCTTACGTGGGTTCCCCTGGCACTTCGTCCATTCGAGGCGCTGGCGCCCACGAAGAGCCACTCTCCCTATGACCCCTAACATATCTCAAATCTGGGAAAGGGTTGAGCAGCTTGCTGGAGAAGTCACCAAGGAAAGGAAACCCTAACAGAAAGTTGGAAAGAAGAATCTTGAGGTAGAGATTGTAGGTCAATGAAGGAAAGAAAGATAATCAGAGAATTGTTGGTTTGTGGCATCTAGAAGAAGTAGAAGAATAAAGAGATAAGATTGTAGATAGTGAATGCACATGGGTATGGAACCTAGACAGAACATAGATTATTATCTAGGTTTGTATTTAGAAGAGTTCAGATGCATGAGACATTGCAAAAAGGGAAAGAGGTGTAGAGCAGAAAGTTAGAATAGTGATTGTTATAAGTGCAGAGGGGAGTGTAGTAAAAGAAAGAAGAGAGTGCAAAAATAGGAGAGTAAAAAGAAGAGAGGATGTGGTACTAAGACTGTAGCTTCAGCAACAGAGAAAATATCTTGCAGAATAGAGATTGAGTAGTTACATATCTGACTTATAACAAAGAAGTAGATTCATTTAAATCATTTTTAATATAGCCATTGTAAATCTTATTGGTCAGTGCCATCAAATAACTGAGCTAGTGCTTAGTGTAGGGGATTGGTTTCTCCTTGGAGTTGGTGCCCTAAACATTGTAATGAAACTTCATTTTTGAGGTTGGATTAGGATAGTAGATCCTAACATCATTTCTCACTATGGTTTTTCCCGTCTTGGGTTTTCCATGTATATCTAGTGTTGTGGGAATGTTTTTGTTGATTGTTTACTTGCATGTTTATGTTTACATCTTTAGTTTTCAATCTACACATTAATAGTTTGATAAAGAAATCTGCACAAATTATTTGGAGCTAAGAAAGTTATCTGCATAAAAGTTTTGAGGAATAAATTTTTAATATCTATTCAACCCCCCTCTTAGTAGACTATTGTGTTCTAGCAAACGACTCCCTGATCGAGGCTTTTTTTTTTAATTTATGGCCGATACAAATCCTCACTTTTCATTCTATATTTTTGTATTTAGATATTTGTTTTAGTTTCTATAATTTTTGTTTCCTACAATCATTTACAAGAAGGTTAATTGATCAACTCAAACATGTATTTTTTAAATTTTAAGACATCATTTTTTCAGATTTTTTCATAGTATAATCAACATATTAAATCTTGTTTAAACTCTAAAAAATTTCTATCTCTTGGTATTTCAATTCATTCTTGGATCGTGGACATGTGTATGGGAAATATATGGAAGTCCTTAATATCTTTGGTTGATGTATCAAGTTATGTTTTGGTAATGATCCTAATGCACTAGAACCTAATCATGCCCAATCAACTCCTAATGAGTGTCCCCATGAGGTGGACATCTTAGGTCAAGATGAAGATAGCATGCAACAATTCATACAAGACTCCTTATGCAACCTTGATAATAATGCATCCTTCTATCCATATATACAAACAACACATATAATTCTCACTTCATATGTGATAGAACTCTCAAATTTTCTAAATTTGAGATGCTTACTTCAAAATTTTGCCTCTACACTTTCAGAAGTGCACCTGATGAACTTTCCTGAATGACCTACTTTGGAGGGTCATAATTTGAAGCCCATTGATTTCTAAGAAAAATATCTTTGCAGACACACTCATGTGTCCTATACAAATGTGCATGCCAATTTTCAACTTCTTGTGATGAGTTTTGTGAAGGTTTCGAAAAGTGAAGCTGGAGGGTTTTGTCACATTTTGTTGTTTGCAAAATTTTAGCTTTGCAAAGTACTCTCCAATTTTAGCTTGCATTTTTGCAACCAATTGATCATCAAGCGAAAACCAATGTTGTTCTACATTCTCCATACCAAGGTGACCTCACATGTCAATTTTTAGAGCCTTATGAGTTGATTTTCTATTTTTAGTAGATCAAAACCAAACAGAATTTCTTCAGTTTTACATATGGATTACTGACAACCTTTTTGAGAGGTTAAATTTGACCTTCAGTATCTTTTGGTGGGAGATGATTCAAGTAAATTCCACTTGAACATGTGCTTATTGTACCACAAGGATCCACTATGTCCAGTGGTAGCTCACTAGGAGTTGATTTGGTATTTTTCCAATGAGGTGATCTCTTCAGTTTAAATTGGTTTAGAATGGATGTTGCAGAAAGTTTGAGTAAGAATCTTTAACAATTAATAACTTTTTCCTCATGATTGATTTCTCCAAGCTATATTTTTCATTGCATTCTTGGACCAAATTTCTACATGCCTGCATCTTTTCATGGCCCCAGGAGTTTGTTTGATCAATTTTCAAAGCCAATTCCAGAGCCTACTTGGCTAGTTTTGCACATTTTTCAAACATGTCAGAAAGTGAGTTTTAATGCAAACCCATTTCACCTTTTCACCTTTGAAGCATTCAAAAGATTCCAGAGAGTCAATTGAGCACAAAATTTGTTTAAAAAAAAAAAATAGCCAGGCCCATATGGGGACCCAACATGCTCTTGCTTGAGGACACTATGGTTATGAAAGGTATGAATTTTAGAGCATTTTCTATCATGGATTGCCAGTCATTCATTATCATCAGAAGCTTCTTCCATCCATTTTTTAGAAATGGTGTTACATTCCAATTTCCATAGTATCAAGCTACACCAATATCGGATCTTGCAAAGTTATTTGGGCAACTATGACAAAAGAAAATCCCACATGCTGATTTTTTCAAGTCTCTTGATTGTGTGTACATAAATTTTCATTTTAAATTCATGATTAAGGTTTGAAATGAAATCTAGCTAGAAGTGAATGGAGTTGGGATGCATTAATTCTAGGTGAAAAGTGCCTCAGACATTCTAAGTCTACTTTGAAGAATGGACTTAAAGCAAAAAATGAGCCCTATTTCTACTATACAACAAGGGAACTCCAATTCAAATTTAAACGAGTTTAAATATTTTGTGATTTATAGCCACACATAAAATGTCCCAAAGTGAAATAGATTTTTTTATCATCCCAATTCACAAAACTCACACATCATTGCAGCATACACACAAAAGGTCTATGAAGAATACTTTAAAAGTTTCAAGTAGATGAAACTTAGAGGGTGTAGCTTGATGGAGGGTTTGGATACCCATCAAAAGAATGGTAAATGGAAACAAGTGTAAACTGAAAAGAATGGAATTCCAACATATCATGGAATGCCCATATGCAGTGACATTCATAAAACACATTTGTTGAATGAAATTCATAAGATTATAATCAAGTGTTTTCATATCCACATACTTTAAAATGAAGGAGAATGTAGAGTAAATAAACATGGCATTGGTTGTATGAGACAATCCCATGATTGCAAGCTTTGAAACAAAAAATAATTTATTGAAAATGCTTTAGAGACTCACAAGAAATGCACAATATGAAGGTGCCAACAAATACATGAAATGGATCATAATTGATGAAGTGGCAAAGAAAATGCAAATGATTGATGAAGTCCACACACAAGATGAGGGTAGGGCAGTGTACAAAATGGATCTATTGAAAGGGCTTATGAAACATTCAAACAAATGATTGAAGGCACAAACTAGTCAATCTAAGGCATGGGCTATATGGTCAGGAAATGCCAGTTCTTGCAAAGAGGGCAACCATGGTATCTTCAAGGTGAAAAAATAATTTCAAAATAAATTAACTCAAGGTATTTAGGGAGATGGGCGTTTGAAGTGTGAAGGGCATTGGAGCAGCATTGAAAAGCCTGTGAAACTCTTAAATAAATGCTAGAGAGATGGCTGAATATGCAATAAATGTATTTATGAAAAGGTTTTGAAAATTCTATGCAAAGGAGACAGTACACTGCCACACACAATACAATGAAAAAAGCTGAAAAGGTGTTAGAAACTTTCTAGAAAATGCAAATCTAAAGAAGCCTGTGTAGTTTGGAAAGGCTATGGATATCCATTAAGGGTGCATAGAGAAAGGGTGCTCACATCCCTCAGAGCATGGTGAAGGACCATGACCCTTCTGATGACTAAAGGCTAATACACAAAATAAATGTTGTGAAAATAATTTTGAAATTCTCAAGCACATACAAAAGAAGATGGGCACTAAGAGGAGGGTATACATAGTTATCATAGTAGAAAAATGGAGTTAATAAAATCTTGAAAAACCCTTAGGCCAGTGCACCATAGTGAAGAGGATAGAACTCCAATGCAGTCGCCATGATCAAAACCAGAAGAAATTGTAGAGAAATGAATGCATGCCAAAGGAATTAGGGAAAAGAGTAAATGAGAAAGATGCAAAGATGAAATCTACAATGGAGAAAGGAGGATAAGATGTAGCATAATCTAAGCCCTTCCCCAATAGCCTCCGAGATGAAATTACTCACTGTTTATTTCTCATGACATAACAGGTTAGTGCCATGTGGTAAGTGTGGGCCCAGTAAAAGTTAAGCACTCCTGTAAAAAATTAAAAGAGGCCCATTTAGTTTTGTTTGCCCGATTATTCAATTTTATAATATTTAAAGCAGATTATTTTAAATTTAAGTAAAGGGGAAAATGTGATAAGTGGGTCCTAGGGAATAGAAGGTGTCGATTGTGAATATTAAATGGGCTTTACATTTTAAAAGGTAGAAGGTAAAGATTAAACATTTAAATGTTTTTAAAATGTTTGATGACAATTTCAAAGAAATGAGCCCGATAAAATCAAGTGGGTCCATGCTAAATGAAGGTTTTAAAATGCATGGTGAATATTTTACATGTAGATGTGAAATAAAATATGGCAAGTAAATGCAATTTGGTGCACAGGTAAAATATTGTACCCAGTGGTGTTGAGGCAAACATTTTAAATGGACTAATTTTATCTGGCCAAGATACAATAATGTTGGTGAGAAAACAGTGCACAGAAAATGGTAAATAAAGGAGTGGATAAAATGTTTATCCAAATGAATTTTAAAAGGCACGTGAAAATTGGGAAATGTTTTAAATGAATAATTTAAAACATAAAGTGCAAAGGGAAATATTTTACTTTGACAAAGTAAAATAATGTGTTGCATAATGAAAGCATACAAATATGAGAAGATTCTATGGGCAAGCAGGGATAAAATATTTTCATGCAGTTGCTAAATGTAATGGAATTCCATCACATGGGGTAATTTTTAGTTCAAGGACAACTTGGTACAAAGGAAGATTTGGAGGAAAGTTCTATTGCAAAGAGAGGAGATAAGCTTTACAATTTGGTAATCAACAGTGAAGAGGTTTCTAGATGGCATCTTTTGATTTTCTTTAGGGCTTCTTCTAGATACTTCTATTCTTCTATTTCTTCTCTTCTTTTCTCATTATTCAAGGTTCTGAGATTATTGAGGGTTCTGAGATTGGGTTTTGGGATTTTTTATGGGGTTGGGTAGATAGAAAATGTCAAGTTTTGAGTCATTTCTTGAGTCTGTAAGCTATAATTTCTGATTTCATGAGTAAATACAACTAGTTTATGCAAATAAATCATGAAAGTGTGTGAAAATTCATTAATAGCTTCAATTTTTCCCCATACTTGTATAGTTTAATCATATGAATTTAATAATACAAAGTATCTTTGAGTTTTTCATCTCAAATTTTATGAGATTGTGTTATTTGTTTATGGGTCTATTTCAAAGAAATGGTTAAATACTTTGAGCAAATAACAGTGATTTCAAGTGTGTAGGTTGGATTTGGTAAGGAGAGTTTGATTGATAATAGGAGTGGGATTTTTGGTGTAAGACACTAACAATTGATGCAAGGCATTAACAAATTTAAATCCACTTATTGAATGCCATTTGCTTATGAATTATTTTTATGTGTTTGACTCCATGGCCTAGAATTAGGCACTGATTTATCTTGTAGCTTAGTGCATCTCAGAAACATTTTATAAATTCAAAATCATTTTAAATCCCTATGTGTTGAAGTTATCTCATGCTCCAAATAGTTGATATTATTGATGAACAACCAAATTTTATTTGGTATTATCTTATTATGTTGAGTTATTAAATGATATTATCTTTTGTTGTTAATGTTGTTTATGATAATAGTGTAGAGGTTGTAAACGCATTAAGGGATCACCCTCTCGAGTCTTGTAGAGCCCAAATTTTAGGAGGTCTTTAAAATCCTTGTCAATTGGTCCAGGTTCTTCGAGCTTCCCTTGAATTGAATTGGAAATTCCATAGGTAGATTAGAAGACCAACGTGGTTACAATAAAAACAACCAACAATATGTTCAAACTCTTACATCCTAAAATTGAACCAAAAAGAAAGCCTCAACAATCAATCATTTATGAACTTAGTATCAAGAGCACTAATGATACTTTTCTATCTTATACCAATCAAGTTACTTTAATACACCCATTAACTTAGAAGAGAGTTATAGTAAAGGCTTTAAGAACTTAAGAAAACAAGGATGTGACATAACCAATGAGCATGGAGTCCACAAACTAATAGAACAAATCCTACTGAAAGATAGGGTATGTGCAGGATCATGACGGGCCAAAAAGTGGCGATATGATGGGTATTTGTAGGGTATGTGGCTGACGACATTTTTTTTACCCAAAATTGATGAAATGAAAAGGGTTTTTAAAGGAGATTCTCAGCTTTCCACCAATATAAATTATGATTTATTTTAATTTAATAAATAATTATTATTCATTTTCTATTTGAATTACGACTAAACTCCTAATTGATAGGATGATTGGAAAACACTTATAGCTTTCAAACAACATCACATTTTTGGGATCCAAAACATGCATCACATTCTATGCTTCACATACTATAGGATTAAAAAAAAGAAAAAATGAATTTCATGAAGTTTTGACCAAGTTAAGGTGGTCAGACATACAAGTTTTTATATTTTTTAAAATTTGTAATAAAAAAATCATAATTAATTATTTACTTGGCAAAAAATTATAAAAAAATATGCATCACATCTAGACATTAGTCCTCTACTTATGTCTAAAATCTTATAAAAATATACTATCATTTTATTGTAGTCAAGGAGGTCAAATTAGACACCTACTCATTTTTTCCTTAAAATTTAAGAACTATTGTATTGAAATTTCAAATTTTCACCAAATAGATTTTTTTTTTAATAAAAAAAACCTATTAGTTTAGAAACTACATTCAATTTGTTACATACTCTATTGTTACATTTTTTGAAATAATATAGATAACTTATTCAAATTTTTATGTCAAGTTGCCTAACTCTGATTTTTTTGAGTTTTTTGCCACTTAAGGGCTTGTTTTTACCATGATGATCCTGCACATACTCGATACCAAAGGACTACGATATCAAGATCTCCTCCCTCTTTTTATTCCAAATAAAATAGTGTCCTCCTTCATAATGATAATCGAATCCCTCACAAGGATGGTAGGATCATTTTAGGTCGTCCTCCTTCCACCAAACCTCAATCAAGAAAGAAAGAAAATACTTATAAAGTCAAATTTTCCATTTTTGCACACTGAAATAGAAATTGAATGAAGAATGTAACACCTTCTTCATCTAGGATTTATTTACTTGCCAACTATCAAAGAAAACAAACAAGTTGGTAAGAGTACAAACATGAACTATTATGCATTTCACCAAACACTTGGTCATCTCACTAATAAATTTCATGTTTTAAAGAGACTCCTTAGTGAATTTAGAACAATTCCATTGGATTGTGTTTGGATAATCCCTTAAACATTAAATGCCTTGCTCCTTTCCATGTATTAGTTGTAGAATCATAGCATGCTCACTATAAATTTTTTTTAATTTATTACAAATCATTTCTATATTGCAAGGAGCCCTTTCTCATCACCCATCTTGGCCCATCCTTGTCCTGCACTTAGAGGGGGAAAGGGGTTAAATAGCCTTGTCCTAGTAAAACACTTGTTGTTCCTTTAACTAGTTATCTCCCTTCCACATATGATGAACAAGATTGGGATTTTGTTGACCTACTATGGGTTGAATCACATGTTCCTTACTAGTTTTTCATTTCTTTTATTTTTCATGTTCTTTATGTGATTGTATGTGCATAATGTGATCCCCTGTATCATTCTATTTGATATATCTTTATATTCATTCCTCTATTTGTACCTACATTCTTCTATATGCCATAAACCTTTATCTTCTCTTTTGTATTATATTTCCTCTAGGAGATGACACAAGGTGTTGATGGTTTTTTTTTCACTTCTCAATATAGGTAGCACACAAGTGCACTACATATCTTAAAAGGAAACCTCCTACAAATAAGTTGCGGAAAATTACCCCAAGGTCTCTCAGGTGTCAGGTCATGACTTGCAAAAACAACTCATTGGATTGATGGGATTTTTTGGTAATCACAAGGGGAATGGACAATTTTCTAAGTTGTAAGGGAATTGGGTCTTTAAATGGTGTTTATGAGATTCTAAAAGTTGGGTACAATTGCTACAGGTTCAAAACAATGGTCTAAAACTCCATGTTCAACATCAGATTTGGCTTTACAATGATGTTGGAACTTTGTCTTAACTACCATTTCAAAGAAAGGTCAAAAGGGAAAATGGATGAAAGAGTTCCTAGACCTACAACTAATGATGAATAGTGATAATGGAGGATGCTGCAATGGAAAAATTTCCTAAAACTAAGTTCAACTTAACCAAACAACATAAAATCTCATGAAACTAGTGGTATCTTCTATGGTCCACAAATTGTTAAACCATTCATTCACCATAAAGCATGAATAAAAGATGAATTTTAAGTGTAGAAATAAGCTAATGTTTGGACTAGCTTTACACTATTGTTCATCATCAACAAATAGAAAAAATCATGAACATGGAAGGCATCAACACAATAACATTATCCAATATCAATGGACAATATGAACAAAACTACTAAAGGTAACTTTAATTACTTAGAAAAACAAACTAAATATACTAATTTTGAGAATATGAATCATGCAACATGTGAGAAACACAAGAATCCACCAAAACAATGAAATTCTATTGAGATTTCTACAACATGTGTTTACACAACAACTCAACTTTCCCTTTGAAAATGAGAGGAGACCCCTACTTATAGTTTTCCGAAAGTGAAATGAATGGCAAGTATTTACTCTCATTGTGTAGCCAAGATTAATTTTACATTAGGGTTTCACCTACCCCCAAAATATATTAATATAAAATACATTTTTGTCTCATTCCTATTTCATCCTCTAGTGGCTTTAACACTGTAGTAGTTTTGTCTTCTAGTGGCCACTTTCTTTTTCTAGCCAAATTTTTATAAATTCATAATCAATCACTGGTTTTCCTTCACTTTCCCAATCAATTCCTCAAGCTTGTCCCATTCCATGATGTCAAATTGAAGGATTTAGAAGGTCAGCCTCATAAATCTTCCAGTGATTTGCTCCCAGTGTTTTGTGCATCTTGGTGGGGCCTTGATTACCTACTTGGATTGAGTGAATGCTCTTGCAACAAAGTCCATGAAATTTGTGTTAGAAACCAAGATCTGAAATGCAAACTAGAAAAACACCTTCCACATAAGAGAAAAACAAAAAAATAGAAAGTTTGCATAAAGATGTGCAAATTGATATATTCGAAGTACAATAATTACAAGAGATAATTTTCTTTATAAAAGCAAGGATGCATAAACCTAATCTTATCTTGAGCAACAAGATAGCCCAATAAGATAAAGATGAAAACCTATAACCTAAGAATTAAATAATGCCTAAGTAAAGTTATGAAAAGTGT
>VDFB02057326.1:0-20263 GCA_007258455.2 Sequoia sempervirens
GAATCAATTGTTACTTTGTGTTATATGCCTAGACACACTAGTATCTATAAACAAATTGTTGGGGATTAGCCTCTTGGGTTTCATAGAGCCCAAAGTGAAGGGGAGAATGGGTTACATATCAAATATCCCATGTGTTGGACAATCCTTGCCTTTAATAATAATTGAATTCTAGCAGGTTCGTAGGTATATGGTAAGAATAAGTTTCATTCATAAAAAATAACCAACAAAAATGGCGACTCCATTGGGGAATGGACTCAAAAATTTGGTTGCAAATTGTCTTATCAAAGTGTCATTAAAATCTTGAACTATTATTTGTAACTAGAGGTTGAAAATTATTGAATCATATTTTCCCATGAGAGTCATCAAAAAAATGGTGACTCTACTAGGGAAGACTTGAAAAAACCTTGATAGGAGATCATCTTTCCTTGATAGAGTCATGAAGGTTGTAAACTAAAGTTCTCACTAAAGGTGGGTGGTGACTCTAAAGAGCTCCGTGCCACTGTAAATTTTTTAAGAAACTCGAGTGAAGATTTGTTGAAATTGAAAAAAGAAAAGTGTACGAGACTTATGTATGATTTTGATGATTAAGGAAGCTTCAAGTAAAATTGACTTGTGAAAGAAACTTCATTGTTAAAGTTTTATCCTCTACAAAGGAGGTGGTGACTCTATGCAAAGAACCTGATAAAGCATAATTCAAAATATTTGTAAATATATACAAGTGTTTTCCCTTGTTTTGGTTTGCAAGAAGAAATAAATTTGTATGAAAGCCATTTTTAAAGATGTGGAAGAGATATTTTGTTCCCTATTAAGTGAATTAAACACTAGTGAAGGGAATGGTAGCGGCTATTTTACATATTTCTAAGATGAAATTTGTAATAGCTAAGTTGGGTTGAAGAAGTATTCTTATCTTTGAAATATGCCTTTTTGAAAATTTTAAAGCTTGAACGTGTTTAAACTGTGCATTTTAAAATCATGATAAGGTAGTTTACAATCAACTATGTGTTGGCCTCCTATAATGATTTAATAACTAACCCCTTACAATCATGATTTAGAGATTGGACATCTAACCTGAATAGCTATTTCAATCATCATGAAGGTGCATTTAACTTGTCAACCGAGGGACATGAACTTGAAAGTGGCTATTTTCATTCTACAGCTAAAGAACTCACAATATTGAAAGTAAATTGATTAGAAGGGAATACCATAAATTCCAATCATTAATAAACAACTACATCAAACTATAATGGATAGCAGGAATGCAAATTTTAGCAACAAACATGGGACTATTGTGTCTGCTTTGGCTATAGGAACAGTCATAGAATGGAATTCTAGTGGCTACAGGAACAGTTGATACCATACTTCTAACTAATTACTAAACAACAAGTAATACTAAACTAATACTAAACTAAGAGGACATATTACTAATGAAGTGGTCCCCCTTAGATAAGTATCCTCTAAAACTAATGAGAACTCAGATGCTCGAACTCAAAAATTTATTTTATTCACTGTAAATCATGAGTAGAAAAGAGTAATGTATCTGTATTACTGAAAACTTGAGAGTGCAAGTACAACATCCAACCGTGCAACTCCAAAAGAAGGGGCATAAAATTTTTATTTATACTATCAACTAGACAAGTTAGTTAACTCCACAACTGGGAGGATACCATTTAGGGAAAATAGAGAAAGTGGAGTGGCGACAGTTACACGTGCATGAAATTTGATCAGAAATGCAGGTCCAAGCATATATTTAGCACAATGGTAATGCCCACATTTTCTCAATCATTAAATTCCACTACAAGGTGGTTACATTTGGCTGCATGAGCAATCTTCTATTGTCGACCTCCTTTGACCTTGAGCAATTCCTTTATTGGAAATTATGGTGCATTACCAGCTAGCGATGTCTTCCTCAACTTAACATCCTCAAATTAAATCTACATGGTAATATCAGTACACACAATAACTATATATCTATAACCACCTTAAGGAACATTCATTAACCACATGCAAAATCAATATAGCTAATCCAAATAATATGCCAATGTTATTAAAACTTGCAGAAATAGGATTAAGCCCAATGTCTATGGTTTGAGTAAAACATTAGGAAAATATCAACATTTAACATCAAATTCCATGCCAACTACCATCAAATAAACTATAGATTCTGCCCAAAATTGTACCAAAAACTAGGCTCATCAACTATGATAAAGACAAAAAAAAATGCACGCTCACAAGGGCTAGTGAAGCCAGTTGTTCACTAGGTGAGCCTTAGGGGATATATCAAATCCATACCTACATGATTTTAATAAGGTAGAAAAGAGAATGCAAACTCACAAGGGCTAGTGAAGCTAGTTGTTCACTAGGTGATCCCTAGGGGGTGTATCAAAGCCATACCTCCATGACTTTAATAAGGCACAAAAAACAACACAACAAGAAAGAGGTATTTTCCAATGGATTTTGCTTAGTTCATACAGGGTATTAATCTTAGGGGATATCATTCCTAATGTCTCTAAGATAGGAACAATCAATGGATAAAAGATTCACAACTTAGGGGATGCAATGTGTCACATCACTACTAAGAGGAATCTTATATTCTAAGATAGATCACGCTCTTGAAGGAAATTACTCCCAATGTCACCAAAAAGAGGAATACACATCACATGAAATAATAAAATCACATTAAGGAACATGAAAAGGAAAAGTGCAAATGAAATCGTGCCAAAATTATGCCAATGTATGCCCCCACTTTATAGAAATTGCTAACACCATGATGTAAGAAATTACTGTAAAGTAGCTAAAAATGAGAAGGAAAAGAGGGTTTCCCCCCAAAAATGCATAAGGGATCTATGGATTCAGGGTCAGTATATGTCATTGTTGCAATGATAATAGAGAGCTCAAAAAATTTCATCATTCCCCAAGTAGACATAAAACTAGAAGAATGAGACAAAGAGAGCAAAAAAAATGAAAAACCTTTTGGGTCAACATGGAAGAGACATAGGGCGTCTCGATGCCTTGAATCATCCCCAAAGGGAAAACACAAGACAACAATGCAAATGAATGGAAAATAAAAGATAATGAAAAATATTTTGGGTCAACATGGAAGAGACATAGGGTTTTGAAAACCTTGTGTCATCCCCAAAAGGAGAATACAAGAAAAATGATGAAAATGAAAGGAAAAGAAAAGATAATGAAAAATATTTTGGGTCAACATGGAAAAGAAATAGGGTGTCTTCATGCCTTGCATCATCATCAAAAGGAAAACATAGGACAAACAATACAAATGAAAGGAAAAGATCAATGAAAAAGGGAAAAAGTTTATGACATATAGAAGAATGAAGGTACAAACAGATGAATGCACATAGAGAGAAAAAAATAAAATGTTACAGGGGATCACATCACACACATGTAGTTAAAAGAAAAAGGAAAGAAAAAAGACTAGTAAAGCACATGTGAATCAACCATCCAACAATTCATCCACATCATAGTCTTGTTCAGTAAATGTAGATTCACAGAATGTAGATCACTATTAAGAGGGACAACATCAAGTTTTGTACTAGGAGAATCACCTAGTTCAAGACATGGTTCATCACTCATTTTAGGAGGATCATCACAATTTTTATCGTTTAAGCTCATAGAAGTGGAAAATAACAAATTCAGCTCATTATGCACTTTCTCATTGATTTTAGTTGTTTCTACATCTTCATCCAAGTTAACCACAACAAGAGGATGAATAATGATATCCATAAGAGGTGCTAGTCCTTGTTTTGTTAGAGACATAAGATCTATTTTTTTCTAGTAATGGAGGAGGCTCATTGTTTATTGCTTCTGTCAAGTTTGAATTTTTATTTTTAATTTTTTTCTATTCATGAATTCATCTTTTGAGAAATAGCTTGACGTCCATGCCTACGCTCTCTAGAATTTTTCATTTCTTTTATTATGGTTTTCAAGTTGTGCTTGCGTAGGAGCATGTTTTTTCAACCATAGGTTCCTTTTCTCCTTGTGAAGGAAGAAAGGAAGAAATCATGGAAGGTTGTTTAACCATTGTCTCTTTGGCTTTATAAATTTTCTTATGAGGAGGATTAGGACTTGTGTGGTTTTCTCTTTGCCTTTTGTAGCAAATAGGGAAAGGATTTTTGATCGATGGGTCTTGGTTTGTTGGAAGGGCTTTAGGCTTAGGTGGTGGAGGTTCAATCATGGGTGGAGGAAAGTTCTCAAGGGATAATTTTTCTATGCATTTTTCTTTGAACTTTTGGTTAGATAGGAAAAGGAAGTCCTCATGGTTTCTTATAGGTTCCATGGTCTCAGGCCAAAAGTAATCTAGGGAGAAATTTCCATGGGAAGACAGAGGTCTAAATCGATTATGGTTCACTATTAATATTTCATTTTCAACTAGAAACTTTAAAAACTTATGGACAATGGATGGGACCACATTCATGGAGCAAAGCCATTTATAGCCTAGCTTCACATGAAATTGATCCAAATTAGAGATGATAGAGAATGCTAAATTAATTTTTTTTTGGTCCAACTTGTAAGGGGAGTGTGATCGAGCCCATCATAGCGAGAAAAACCATCATGCATTTTAATCCTTGCTTTTGGTCTATCATATCTATCTTGAGTAAGTTCATGCACATGTAATAGTTCTTCTATGATCACATTCTTTCCATAAATAATATCAATTAAAATCCTAGGAGTTGGCTTTTTATTGATTTTGTCAGCTATGTAAAGGAGACCATCAGGTGCATTTTTGTTTGTTTCTTCTAAAGATAAAGTAATAGGAATTTTGGTTTTCTATTTACAAGGTTTTATGTCAATAAATCCTATGATTTTATTGATAGGAATTTGGTCATTACTATCCATATGATCTTGTTCATCATCATCCATAGGATTTTATTCATTATTTATCATGTTATCATCATTTGTGTCAACATTCATCACATCGGGCTTAGTTTCACTAGCCTTAAGAAATGAAATATGGTGGTTAGGTATGGGATTGGTAAATATTTACAAATTTTGGTTAGGAGGGGCTATGGATTTATTTCCTTTGTCATTCACATCTCTAATTTGGATTTGATTAGAATTAATGAGTTCTTGCACAATGTGTTTAAGATGCTTGCAATGTTTTGTAGCATGCCATTTTTGTTGGTGATAAGCACAATAGTCATTGTGTCTAAAGCTTAGAGGTAACAAATTGCTAGGGTCAATGGGTCAGATGAGAGGTAAGGTAAGTGTGTTCTTTTTTATTAGATGAGTCATAATGTTGTGGAGTGTGTCGAGAGTAAGGGAGTAAATTAGCTTTGTGGATCCCCAAAGATATAAGGATTACTCTTCTTTATAGCAGCTACTTGGGTATCAACTTGTTGGGTTGGTTGAGAGGTGTAATTTAGTTGAACGAAACTTTTATTTTGTCTTTTGAATGGTTGTTAGGTATTTTGGTTTGAGGATTCTGCCTTTTTAGGATGCGTGGAGGTGGTTTTTGGTTCACTGCTACCTGCAAAATTTTCATAATCTATAAGGACGATGTATAAGTGCATGAAGGAAGGGAATTTCATCATGGTAAGATTGTATCATATCTTACTTTGTAATTTTTCTATGAACATCTTTTTAAGGTGAGAATCAAGAATCTTCACATTGATTCGGGAATAAAGTGATTGTTAGCATGAAATAAACTAAGTAACATTTTCAACCTCATTTTTCTTCAATCTCATTAAATAAACTAAAGTCATTTCAGGAACCATATGCACTTGGAAATGGTTAATAAAGGCCTCAAAAAACTCACTAAATGAACATATTGAGCTATTCGGTAATGAGGAAAACTAGTCCAAGGAAAAATATTTCAAGGATCAGGGAAGAAGCTTAGCCAAAAGTTTTCCCTCTAGGATAAAGTCACTACACAAAGCAATAAAGGAAAACATCATTAGCAAGGTCTCCCTTTTCTCCATAGTTCTCAAATCTAGAGATCTCTATACCTTGTGGCACCGGAGTTCTCAATATCTCCAAAGATAGTGGGTTACTTTTGACATATTATGAAGGTGGACCATTTTTATTTTGATTTATGGTGGAAACTTAACATTGAATAGATGAAAATATTTATAAAAGGTGGTTAATGATATGATCATTGCTTGTGGTTTGAGATGGAGGTGAATATTGTGGTGGTGTGTTAGAAGGACCAGTGAATGGATTGCTTCTGAGAGGGGATATAAGATTAGATGACACATAGGTATAAGGAGCACTAGTGGAAATATTCAAGGTAGGAAGGACATTGCTAGTGGGTTGCATCATTTTGGTCACTTGAGGATTGGTATAGGTGGGAATTGAGGTTATGGTTGAAGGGGGGGGGAGTTTGATATCCTCCTTGGATTTGCACATTGTTTGAAGCTTGAGCACCATTAGTGGTTGAAAAAATATGTTTTCCAAAGATGTGAGCTATATTACACACAACTTCCATTACATCCTCACTTTCCATCATGCGGTGACTACTATCTATGGCAGGTATAACAGTGTTAGAAATGTTTTTAGTACTCATGCTATCTTGTAAATGGGCTAGTTCTTCATGCATTTTTCATTATATTCTCTTATGGGATATGATAAATCATACTTGGCATAGAAAAAGAGGTATCAAAGGTATGGTCCATACCTAGTGAACTAATAACAACACAAGGAGTAAGAGATCTAGATAACCCAAGATCCACAACAAGTGTTTTATCGAGGGATGCCACGAGTCTCGCACTTTGTCTCACCAAAGTATTAGAAATAGGACACCAAGTAGTACAACTCAAGCAAGGGATAAAAAAAAGAAAGTGTAATGAACATAATATATTATTCTCTCAATTACACTTGAGATGAAAGAAATTTAGATAACAATAATTCATTAAACTTTAACAAAAAACTAAAGGAAAAACATAGAAGCACAAAAAAGAAATTTGAAACCAACTAGAAAATCAAAGTCAACAGGGACTAAGATGCTAGTAAGGGAATCTTGGTTCTACTGATAAGATTTTGAGGTTCTAGGGACTGAAACAGACTGCAGATAGTAGAGACAAGGTTCTGAGACAAAAACCTATAGAGGGACTAAGACACTAGGAAGGGCTTTTTAGTACTAGAAGAGATTTTTCTCTGAAAAATAGAAAATTTTGGATTGTTTACAGTGTTCTCAGGTTTCCTATTTAGAGAGTTGATGTTTATAAACAAGGAAATGTGTAAATGAATGCAAGAAAAAGTAACTAGTGACAAGCAATTGAATGAAAAGTTGAATGCAATTTTATTCAATTTTTGATGCAATAAAAATGTTTCTAAATGCAATTAGGATGAGTAACATTGCACTTTTAAGTTTTTTTAATTAGATAAGATGATGCAAGAAAGAAAAAATAAAACCTATCTGCACTTCTACTAATGCAAATATGAGAAACCCTAGATGAAATTTCACTAATGCAAGATTCAATGCAAGAATGAATGCAACCTAGATCTAGGAATTTAATGAACTCCAAATCAGAAAATGAATGCTCAACAAGGTTGGGTTCACCAAAATGAACCAAAAACAAAATAAGGGTGTGGGAAGCTGACTATTCTCCTTTGGTCATTTAATTATGTCTGAGGAACCCAAATTGGATTGACTATCAACCTCACAAGGTGAGTTGATTCTTAATAAGGAAGAACTAGAAAGGGGTTCTTTAAGATTTTAGGGGTTCACTACTAAGAAAATTCTTGGAAAGGACAAATAAGAATTCAACTCACAAAACCTAACAATGCAAGCCAAATAATGAGTGGAAATGATTAAATTATGCAACAAGAAGTTAGGATGTGTGTACTTGAGGAGTTAGGAAATGTGACAAGGATTTCAAAAATGTAAAAGAAGCTATCAAAAAGTGTTATGGACAACAAAGATGCCCTTAATATTGTCTTAGTCTCGCTAGTATTTTTTGGGGTAGATGTGAAATATTCAGATGTCAGAATAGGATCTAAAAGAATTTTTTTTAAATACCATCAGGAGAACTAATACACCCTAGGTGGTGACTTATTCCCATTATGAATTTCTGAAATATCCTAATGTGGTCCTGAGGCTTGATGTGTGCTCTTCCTTCTTCTGTAATATCAGGCTTTGAAACTTCTAAATTTGGACTGTAGGTGAGTTTTTATGAAGATGACAAATTAGCAATGCAACTTTACAACTTTTCACTTCAAATAATCTTCAAGCCTTCAACCTAAACCTACAATCACAAACACACAAGAGAGGAAAAATGTGTTTATTGTGAGTAAATGGGGATTTTCCTATGTCGAACCCTTTGTGGTAATTAAACCTTGAAATGAAATGGAGGGAAATGATGAATGAACAACATGAAATTTTAAGACTCAACAAACCCTTGCTATAAGGTGTTTCCAATGAGCTTGAAATGGCTACAACTAATGTGGTTCTTAAGACTTGCTTGAAAGATATAGATCTTGCATAAAACACTTGCTTGGTTCATAAACTCTACATCACAAATGTTAGCACAATAACAAATATGATGCAACAATATCCTTGATATGATGCTTGAATCTAGATGATGGCACCAAATTCTTGATGAAGTGCTCTTGAATGCTCTTGTGAACTCAATTATGCTAGGATGAATTCTTTCACAAAATACTTATTTTAATATTAATGAGTGAACCTTGTATTTATACTTATCCCTAGTTAATATCCCAAAATTACACCACACTAAGATGAAAAATTAATTCATTAATTAAAGGAGGCTAAATCTCACCAAAAATTGAAATTAAATCCCAAAAATACCTTAAGGGGGACTAAGATGGCCTAGGTGACATCTTACTCCTGAGGTATGAAACTCAAGGAACAAAATCCAAAAAGGGACCTCTTTAAGGTACACTTGAAATTAGGGTCCCAAGACCTTTGTGGGACAAAGACCCTAGGTGGCCTCTTAGTCTTGACCCAAAAATTAAGGACATAGAAAAAATCATTAAAATTATAATTTATTTATTGATGTTTGTTGGGATTAGCTAGAAAAAAGATATAATTCATAAGGCTTGTGGATGCAAAATAGGACCAATTAAGACATAAATAAGGATAAACAAAGCAAGGTGGGCCCAACAAGTGTGAAAATACAAGGTGTTAGTTATTTTTTTAGAACCAAGCTGGTCTCTAGAATTACCTATGGATTTTTCCTTTTCCAATAATTAGTAACTCCAAAGGGATTGGCCAATGAAAAAGTAAAATTTGGAAAACTCCTACTCCTACACTTTGGGCTCTGTGAAACCTAGGAGGGTGATCCCACAATGTATATTCAAGGATTGATATGATGTATGTTTATATACATTATAAATAACAGACTTAATTCATTCAAAAATATAGTATATGAAATAGTTGGTAGTTATTTTAGATAACACACTAAATATGGAGAATGAGAGAGAGAGAGACAAAACTCATCGTAGCATGACTATAATGATAACCCATCTTAAAGATTTGTAAATGAACAATATACTAAATCTGGTGTTTATCCTAAACATAGAGTCAATCTTAACCTATGCAATATGATAACATCTAAACAATAGCAATACATAGCTAAAAAAAACTATATTTCAATACTTCCTCATAATATTCTTGAACACCACTTCTTAAAGATATCCTAGCACACAATTCATACAAATCAACTATATAATTGAAGAACTTACACTAATTCATTGAATTAATAAACAAGAGGGAAATTATGAATCCATTGTGAAACAATACAAATGAACAACATAATACTTGATTATATTCATTCATAACTCACAGGAACAATTATAGAGGAGAGATAATGGCCACGAAATTAGTATGATTCTATATTGTATTTGCTATCCTGTTATCAAAATTACATACATAACTAAAAGACTACTGAACTTAAGACAAAAACTTAAAATACGCTTTGTATTCCTATTAAAATTCACTATGTCAATTATTTTCAACCAACACTACTTCTGGCCCTAAATTATTAGAAACAAAAGAGCAAAAAACTGCTTAGTCCAAAAAGTGTTAGAAACCAAGATCACTTGCATGCAAATGGATACCTATCACATGCAAAATATATGAAGAACCAAAAATAATGTTCTGTAAACCTCAAAGTGTAAAATGCATTAAGAGAATCAATGATTACATAGAGATCAATCCTTATGAAGGAGATCAAGAAACCCTAAATGAAACCCTAGTGTGCACACTTAATCATTAATAATTAATTAATTATTAATGTGCCTAAGTTTAGCTTAAGTAACAAAGAGGAATAAGTGACTTAATTAATTAATCAATATGATATAATTAATTAAGCATAATAACTTATTACTCTAACACCCCCCCTTAAGATGAACTTAGGAAGAAGCTAAAACACTAGAATAAGATGCATGAAAGCAAAGATGGGTCCCGACAACTAGGCCTGATCAGGTACCCACTTACAAATGCAACAATGAGTAAGAGAAGGAAAAACCCAGTGGGAGAAAACCCCCCTTACAATGAGATGACATGCTGCAAAGAAGCACTGGAAGAACTCTATAGAGTAACACTGGAACTTGATATTGGCAAGCAAGGAAAGATTCTTCTGTATACTACTGAAACTGGATGAGAGTCACTGATTGACTCAAGGAATCATGATAAAGCAACAATAGACCCGATGCCACGGAACACTCAAAAACTCCAAATGGGAACAACCCTGGAATCTGTGAAGCAACAAGAGATGAGATGATGACATAATCTAGAAGCCATGTAACTCGATGTCGATGCCAAACTGAAACTAAAACTCTTCCATGGGAAGGAGTACCATACAGACTCTGGAACATTAACCATAAAAACATGGCCCTCAAACTGAGATGGATCCAATGCCTATAATTAACCATAGGATCTCAATCTAAAGTGTGAACTGGATGTGAATCAACAATGTGTCTAGCTAAGGAAAGATATGGCCAAAATAAACTAAGAGACAAGATAAACTCATGTGAGTTTCCATCAAAACAAGATGGAGATAGAGATCAAAGTGAAAAACTACACTCTAATCAGATTATTATGCAAGAAACCCCCCTGAAAGGAACTTTATCATAGTTCATTTATTATAATAACCTGATGATTGTAAAAGGAGAGCATACTAAAAATACATAAATAAAAAAAATAAAATAGACCTTGGATCTGTGTAGAGGACTGAATCAGCTTTCCAACGCCGCAAGAATGACGAAAAACGGAGCACCGAGTCAAAAGATATGCCCTCTGGAGTGAAAACCACAAGATCTGCGTTCAAAGGCCTACAAAAAAAATATGGAGCAAGATCTGGTAAACAAAATTAGCACCACTAGATTGGCATCGGAATCAGCTTTCCCATGGTATCTTGTTTGTGAAAAATGAAGATCGTATGCAAAAACTACACCCGATTTCGTGAACATTGCTCCAAAAGGCCCAATGAGGGCTGCAGGGGCCCCAAGGGCTAAAAAAAATTCGGCCCTTGGTCCTCTGCGCAACCAAGGTCTTGCAGGTAGGGGGCTGGGGTGGAGCCCCTAGTTCTCCATCAAATTTTTACTGCAGTAGAGAGGGATGGGCGGCCGGTCGGGGGCTGGATGCATAGCGCCCGGTCCCGCATAGGACCCAAGCTAGTGCTGCGGAGCCCCGCGGGGGCTGAGTTTGGGTGTGGCAGTGCGCTGGGGGCGCTGCCTGGTGGCTGCCGCTCCTGGTGGCCACTGGGTGGTGTGGTGGTAGTTGCCTAGCTTTTGTGCGGGTGGCACACAAAACTAATGAAAATTTTCAAATTTTCAAAAACATGCCTCGAACTGCATGCTGGGGAGGCCGTACGCCCCCCCAAACAAAATTTTTCTACCTCCCAAATCAACTACACCAAAATGGATGATTTGACAGGTGTTTCTAGGGTTTTGGGATGCTGTGAACGCAATGGTGACGTCCGTTTGAGCCCATAGTGTCTCGAAAAGATGGCTACCCCAAGATCTTGTAGAAAAGATGCCTGTGGAGACACTTGCACTTGAAACTCATAGAGAGGCCATATCTTCATATCATGAACAAGTAGCTATATGTCTGGAGCTCTGATACCATGTTAGAAAACCAAGATCACCTGCATGCAAATGGATACCTATCACATGCAAAAGATATGAAGAACCAAAAAAAATGTTCTGTAAACCTCAAAGTGTAAAATGCATTAAGAGAATCAATGATTACATAGAGATCAATCCTTATGAAGGAGATCAAGAAACCCTAAATGAAACCCTAGTGTGCACACTTAATAATTAATAATTAATTAATTATTAATGTGCCTAAGTTTAGCTTAAGTAACAAAGAGGAATAGGTGACTTAATTAATTAATCAATATGATATAATTAATTAAGCATAATAACTTATTACTCTAACAAAAAGCACACATGTCACAACACTATTTTACCGCTGTAACAAAAAAAATCAATTTTCAGTTACACTCGAACTCTTAGCTGGTGGGAAAAACATGAGGAAAAGAAAACCTTCATTTGTTGTAGAGATCTAGTCCCACCTTAAAAGGGCATCATTTTTTTGTTACAACAACTTCAAAATATTCTCCACATGCTCAAAAAGTGTCCTCCATGGAAAAACCAATCAGCCAAAATTTAAAGGCATAAAAATTATAAAAAATAAAAACACTGAAGTGTCCACATCAACATTTTGTGCCACCCATTTTAAGTTGAGGAGAGAACAATATTTTGTAATACTTTATCAAAAGCCTAATTTATGTTATTTTTAGGCTATGTATTGTTTCTCTCCTATCCATTATTCGCCATGTACATTATCCATCCCCATATAGATTCACTTAGTATACTTTTCTAACCAAGTGATGTACTTCTCTTTAGTTGACCACTTTACATCCAATAAACCCTACACCTTTGCATTATGATGAGTGTACTTGGCATCAATTAAGGCTTTAGCCTCTCTAACAAAGATATCCATTTTTGTGTCAATCTCCATCATTGTGTAAATATTTGAATTTAGTAGGATGTAGTTAGTCATAGTTAATGTCAATTTTTTTTGTAAGTGTAGGTGCAAGTGTAGGTGTAAGTGTAGGTGGTGTTAAGGTAGGTAAGGTTGGGTAGGTAAGATGAGTATTGGTTGCTTCCTTCATCCTTCGTTCCATCCTTGGTTTCCACATTCAAGAATTGTAATCTGAACTTTCAAAATATCTCATCCCCATATCTTACACGTCCCAAAATTCGTACTACATATTCATGATCTGACATTCCAATTAAAAGACTATGGAGAAGAGGGGCCCCTACAATTCTATGGGTGGTGGATTGCTAATCCGTTGTACAGACTATCCGTACCGAGGAGGGATCCCTTTCTCTCCGTTCAGTCACTTGAGATGAATCCTGCTACCCATGTTATAGATGCAACTTATTATCCATTGTTCCTGTTCTTGCAAATTTTGCAAAGTGGGCATGTTATTGCCACATCTCTATGCCCGGAAATAGATATAACCCTCCCTGGTAAATAATTGGCAATATTTTAATGTCCGTTCCAAACAATATACTACATCCCTACCCGGCAATAGATATAACCCGGAATTGCAATGATTATAAAATCAAGATGAATGATAGATCGCGGTTGTAATGAGTAGAAAAGAAATATCTAGGATTGTTTCCTCCCACCCATCCCTACGGGACACGAGACGTTGAATCCACCGAGAAGTGTGCATTATGGATGAAATGGAGACTCTTCCTTTCAGCGCCCCGCTGATGACGAAGGAGATTGATCGACTCATTAATTATGGGTGGAGCAACTATAGTTTCCCACCCACCCGCCCCTACTATTCTAAGGGCATGAGGCCCTTTCTTTCATCCATTCCAGACGCGCGGGCGAGGCTTAGGCACGTTGAATAGAGTATGGTAGAGGAATAGTTTATGATGAGTGTACTTGGCATCAATTAAGGCTTTAGCCTCTCTAACAAAGATATCCATTTTTGTGTCAATCTCCATCATTGTGTAAATATTTGAATTTAGTAGGATGTAGTTAGTCATAGTTAATGTTGTGAGAATTCCTCTTAAACTATTCCTCTACATGTCAAATTTCTACAACTCACCTTTGTGATTCAATACTAGAGGCATACCACATTCTTCCATCTATCTGAATATCTATAACTTATTTTGAAGTTGCATAACTAGATTTCCATGAAAAGTGGTTATCTCATTAACTGACTCAATAGTTTACAAAATGTTAAGAATTTTAGTAGGTGCCTCAAGATCCTCCTTCATTATAGGCACCATTTTTTTTAATGCACCCACCCTAGTACTCCATTAACTCCATTCATTTTGAAAGGATTATTGGACTTGTAATTATTTTATATTTGTTTCATGAATATTATTATAAGTAGCTCACACATCATCAAATTTTTTGGCCAACTTATTCACCCTATGTTTCAATACATCCTCAAATATTTCATTTGCCACCCTAACAGTTCCAATTTTAGCCTTCTTGATATTTTCCTTTTTTGTACTTAGCTGATCATTCAAATCTTTGATTTTCAAGGCCAAGATTTCCATATCATATGTAGGAAAGTCTGAATAAGAAGAAGAAGATGGTAGGGATAGTGTCCTTACTGACTGACTTGCCTAAACAATTGCTCTCATCTTGTTTATTTCATCCTGTTAGAACTGTAAAAATATGATGTTTTTACATATGATTTCACCTATAAGCTTCCATATCTAGTCCTATCGTGTGCATATTTCATCTATATTTTTACATATTGTCCCTTTGAATCCTTTGGGTCTTGGATTTTCCACCTTTTGGTGCCTATCGGCATAGGTCTTCTATTGTCTCCCCGACCCATTGAGCATTTTTCCCTTGCATAAGTCCATATTACCTATCAGCAGGACTTATCATGTGTCATAGTGACTGGATCTTACTTACAGGTGGTTGTCGGTGAGACCTTGGTTTTGTTTCGGCGATCAAGATGATACACATATCGACATAGCTTGGAGTTTTCGGCATTGCATCTTGGTGAATGTTTCTGGGTTTTGCCGACTTGTGCTTCAATGTTCGTTTTGGCCAGACATGGCCTTCGGTGAAGGGTTAGAATGACTTCATGTTGTTTCACTAACTGACAATGCAAAGGGATGTTATTTCAGCAAGATTCTAGGGGTTTTAGTGATATCTCATAGTGAATTCAGTATGTCTTATCGATAGGGCTTTAATGTTTCCTTCATGTGGCTTTCGGTGTGAGTTCTATATTGTCTTGGTGAACACTTATGATCTCGGGTTGACTTCAAAGCCTTCGGTGAAACATTGTATTGTCTACATAGGGTTTCCCCAATAGTCACATGTTATGGCGACATACATATGACAATTGGGCTCGTCGGTGAGAGGAGTCATAAGTTACAGCAACCTGTGAGGATTGAGGAGGGTTTTCGGTAAAATGTAGAATGCTCTATATAACGTTTCACCGACCCGGACGAGCTATAGCGATACAAAAAAAAAAAGTGACATTTCTTGGCTTTGGCATAACAAATGGATGGTCACGGTGAAGCACGAGGAGTAGGGGAGCTCAGGCATGAGCGATTAATGATATAAGTTCCCTTCGACATACCTGCAGGGATTTCTTGCCGATTGTTCTGCTAGTAAAACTGGAATTTCAAATGCTTGTTGGCCGACATATAATTTTTTTCTATGGCCAACATGAGTGCCCGATTGTAACAGTTGATTAATATGGGTTCTGGCTGACATGGTTTTGAAGCGTTTGGTTTTCTTAATGCTGGGTATAAATATGCACCCAGATTGTAATTGAAGATCATCAGATTTTAGATAAAAGGCAGTAGGCACTCAGATGGCTATAGTAGGATAATTTTTTTTTCTTCAGAAAATAAGTGCATGATTTCAAATGGTAGCTTCAAAAAAATTTAGCTGATGTGGTAGGTTGTTTCTGGTATCAATTGTATATTGAATTTATTGAAAAGCATTGCTAAAGTTGTCTCCAAGTTGATTCTTTCTGGTTGTTTAAATTGAAATAACAAGTTTATTCTCAGTTTATTGGTGCACATTTGTTGTATCTGTGTGATTAATTGACTGGTTCTCTCAAGTAGGGATTAAATCCTTTCTGTTGATCACAGTAATTAGGGGGAATTCATCTGTATTCTTAAAGTAGAGCTTAGTAATCATATTCATGCATTGTTTATACAAGTTATAAACAAATCATATGCCTACAATTTGATTTTTTGCTAGAATAAGTTGCTCATCTCTATTTCGTTTGGCTCCGCATACCCAACAAGGCACTGGTCTCTACATTTCATCATTTTTGAATTCACTTAATCTCTTTACATCTGTTAATCAAGCATTTTAGGATTTAGATTAGAAGATTGCTATCAAGTTTGATTTCATTTTGTTCACTGTAATCTACCATTTTGGACAAAAGCATTTCAGAAAGATAATCATAATTCAAGTCTGCATTATTTAGTTAGGTACACCTACCTAGGTCTAGCAGCACCTGAAGAGTAGAAGGTTTGATTGTTTCAAACCTTGTTCTATTACCCTGAAACGTCATGAAAGCTTGGCAACCTTTTGTGGTTCAAACCTACATTTTTGAGAGTTAACAAATTGGCGACTCTACTGGGGAAACATATTAGAATATTTGGTTGAAGACCAGATTATAGAGTCATTAAAGAAAAGGTTATAATTTGAGAAGATTCAGAAGGGGTGATTCCACTGGGGAAAAGATCAAAAGTAATCATTTTCCTACTTTTGGAAAAGTAGGTGGCGACTCTAAAAGAAACATTGCATTTGTTCAAATATGATAGGAAAACAATCCTCAATGATCTAAAAATGGAGGGTAATCAGGGCAGACCTATTGATCATGACACTCCTCAAGTTGATTATGAATCTTTAACTTTTGAGGAGGTCAAAGTACTATATGAGTCTCAGAGAAAGGAAATAGAAGAATGGCAGAGGAAAAGGCCACAAATGGACCATAATGAATATACAGATGCAGGAAGATATTGGGCACCTCAAGCACCTAATATTACAAATGGAAATTTCTACAATGGAGGTGATACATATCATGCATAGTAGAGCACTTATCCTCCACAGCCATTAAAGCAAGAAAATGCTTATCCTGTCTAGACAAAGATTGGAAAATTATCAAGAATGCCAGTGCGATCAGTGTCAAATGCAATTGGCAGTTATCAAGAATGTCAATGTGATCAATGTCAAGGGCAACACAATTCTGATTCACTTGGAGATATTAGCCAGAATCTGCAACAAGGTATGTATCAGAACCAACAATCTAGAGATGATGAATATTTCAAAAGTCTTTGGGATGCTTTTCTTGACATAAGGAGGTATGGTGGAGAAGATTTCACTTCTCTGTACAATAGAATGAGAGAAATTTGTATACAGTTACCTTCTCACCATAGGCCTACAAGGACCATGTTTACTGAGCAATTCATAAAGGTATGGGAGCCTAATTCAGTTCATTGGTCAGAATTATCAATACAGCAAGTTTGTGATCACTTGAATAAGTTCATTGATGCCATGGAGAGGAAAGGGTATGGGGACACTACCAATGTTGATTCCAATTGTTGTATTTCTGATGAGTATAGAGGAATTGATCAAGCAATGCATCCAATAGATGATGAGGTATGTGCAAGTCAATATGATTCCTGTGATAGCTTGCATAATAAAGATGAAGGTTCCATATATCTCTCTTGCTTGACAGATTGTGACAGGGAGAGTAGTGTGTGTTATAAGGGATCAAATGAGTGTTCAGATTTTGAAGATACACCTGAGGATTTTGATCTACAGCAAGGGGATCCTTTTACCTCTTATGAGGATCAGGATGAAGAGGCAATGGGAAATGTTGATAGTGAATTTACAATGCCTCTAGTTGTAGTTGAAAGCTACAACGATACATGCGATGAAGAGGAGGGTTGTAAATTTGAGAATGGTTTCCAAAAAATTTCAGGCCCATGGCATGATGAAGATTTAAAAGAGGATCAGATAATACTTTGCAAAGGTTTTCCCTAGAATGAATTTCGGGTATTTTCAAATCCACTTGATGTTGAGCAAAAGGTATTTTTAGATAAACAAAGTGATGTGTCAAGTTATGGAACAAGTGACTGTGCTAGTAATTTTTCATTCTCAGTTGATCCTGGGCCTCTTTTTGATGATGAAAAAAGTGATGAGTATGATTGTAATAATGAAAATGTGGAAATGTGTTTACTCATATGTGAGAAAATTTCAGATTTTCTGACTCTTGACTATCAGAGATATACACATGAAGCTGATCCTAAAGTTCTTTATCCAACTTGCATTTGTTTTGATAGTGAAAATTTTTTGTACAATGATTCATATGATTCTCAGTGCCTTTCTCAAGTTGATAGTGAAACCTTTGAGGTTGGCCAAATGCATGTGTCTGTTCAAAATGAGGTATGTGTTTTTCAAATTTCTAACTCGTGGAGAAGACATTTGTCTGCATACCAAGGATGATAATGTTCCAGATTTGATTGGTTCATATATGCATGATATTGAAAATATGAGTCATGATCTAATGTTGACTCCAAATAATGATACTAGAGAGGTGCAAAAGGTTTTAGATTTGTGTGTTTCAGACAGTATTGATATAGCAAAACACTTTGTTTCTCAAGTGAAGCACTATGATGATAAATTTTCAATACAGATGGGAGAATGCTTCATAATACACGACAGTGAGAGAGATAATATAAAATGTTGTATTTCATATGCACACATCTTGTATGTTGGTAATAATAGGGGTTTGTCCCAAGGTGTTGAAGAATTTGAATTACAAGATGATGTAGGGATTTTTGGCCAAACCGAGCATGATGATACTTTGAGAACTTGCAACAACAGTGACAGGAAAGATTGCATGAGTATTTTAAAAAAGAATCTGATAAACTCAAGAGAAAACTAGGTGTTTAACAGGGGAAAGCTTGGTTTGAGTCTAAGATTGTAACAGCTCAGAACAGATGAAGCAACATAGAGGATTAAGGGTTGCCAGTGCATGTACAATTCTTGCTTGTCCTCTTTAAAGTTCTTTTCCATGCACAGTAGTTTAGCGCTTTGCATTCATCTCCATCTTGCATTCAGTTTGCATTCATTCCTTCATTTCCATTTCCATTTTTGCTCACTGGTTCATCATTTTATGTCTAGTCTGTGAAACCAGAGATTTTGGATCCTTGCAATGATCTGACTATCATTTATCCCTAGTCAGATCCACTGTTAGAATTGTAAAAATCTAATGTTTTTACATATGATTTCACCTATAAGCTTCCATATCTAGTCCTATCATGTGCATATTTCATCTATATTTTTCCATATTGTCCATTTGAATCCTTTGAGTCTTGCATTTTCCACCTTTTGGTGCCTGTCGGCATAGGTCTTCTATTGTCTCCCCAGCCCATTGAGCATTTTTTGCCTGCATAAGTCCATATTTCCTATTGACAGGACTTATCATGTGTCACAGCGACTAGATCTTACTTACAGGTGGTTTTCGGTGAGACCTTGGTTTTGTTTCGGTGATCGAGATGGTACACATATTGATAGAGCTTAGAGTTTTCGGCATTGCATCTTGGCGAATGTTTTTGGGTTTTGCCGACTTGTTCTTCAATGTTCATTGGCCAAACATGGCCTTCGGTGAAGGGTTATAACGACTTCACATTGTTTCACCAACTGACAATGCAAAGGGATGTTATTTCGGCAAGATTCTATGGGTTTTAGTGATATCTGATAGCGAATTCAGTATGTCTTATCGATAGGGCTTTAATGTTTTCTTCATGTGGCTTTCGGTGTGAGTTCTATATTGTCTTGGTGAACACTTATGATCTCGGGTTGACTTCAAAGCCTTCGGTGAAACATTGTATTGTCTACATAGGGTTTCCCCAATAGTCACATGTTATGGCGACATACATATGACAATTGGGCTCGTCGGTGAGAGGATTCATAAGTTATAGCAACCTGTGAGGATTGAGGAGGGTTTTCGGTAAAACGTAGAATTCTCTATATAACATTTCATCGACCCGGACGAGCTATAGCGATACAACAAAACAAAGCGACATTTCTTGGCTTCCATATAGCAAATGGATGGTCACGGCGAAGCATGAGGAGCAGGGGAGCTTGGGCATGAGTGAATAATGATATAAGTTTCCTTTGGCATACCTGGAGGGATTTCTTGCCAATTGTTCTGCTGGTAAAACTAGAATTTCAAATGCTTGTTGGCCGACATATAATTTTTTTTTGTGGCCGACATGAGTGCCCGATTGTAACGGTTGATCAATATGGGTTCTGGCC
>VDFB02057327.1:0-25174 GCA_007258455.2 Sequoia sempervirens
TAGCTCTCAAAAACGCAGGTTTGAACCACGAAAGGTTGCCAAGCTTTCACAACGTTTTAGGGTAACAAAACAAGGTTTGAAACAATTAAACCTTCTACTCTCTAGGTGTTGCTAGACCTAGGCGAGTGTACCTATAACAAATGAAGCAGACTTGACTATTGATCTTCTCTTCATGCCATGATTTGTCCACAATGGCAGATTGGAATGGACAAAATAAAATGAATTTGGTATATATTGTATACTAAAATGAAGACTAAACCCTAATGTGCTCAATCAACAGATGTAAAAAGTATGAATGAAACTAAATGATGGAAATGGTGAGACCAGTGCCTTATATAGTATATGAGGTCAAATGAAATATTAAACAACTGACTCCTTTCTGGAGGTCATTCAAATTGTTTGGCATATTTTGTTTATAACTAGTATAAACATGCAAGATTGTGATTATTAAGTTCTTCTTACTGATCTAAATGAAATTCCTCGATTACTATGATTAATCAAAAGGATTTAATCCTTCCTTGAAAGAACCTATCAACCAATCACACAGATACCGAAAATACGTACTGATAAACCAGACATAAACATGTTATGTTAATTTAGATAACCAAGCAACATCAATCTTAGAGACAACTTAAATAATTCTTTCAATTGGCACAACACAACAATTGACACCAGAATACGCCAGCAAATCAGATGATTTTCATTGATATCTCCATGGCTTCAAAACATACATCAGAGTCTCAGCCCTATGAAACATGGTGTTCCACCATATTTTCTATTCTCTATCCTATTCTACCTATCACCGCATATTGTTTTCAAAATGGACATTTATACATTGAGAATATGAAAGGACACAAGCTTTCAAAAATAGGAAATATCAATTACAAAACAAAAGATAGAGAATAATTAGGCTTTATTTAGCCATAAGTGAGTCTTAGTGAGGTGGTCCAAATAATCCCGGTGCTCATATGTGTCCGCATCTCCAACAACATTCCGGATCATTATTTCCATCTTGACCATTTCGTCATTTTGCTTGCTCACTTCTTCCAATTTTGTATCCTTTGCAGAAGTCATCTTCATGATTTCATCCAGCATTGACTCACATTCATTTTTCCATCTAACAGCATCCTTCAATTCACCTTTATCATCAGAGAATGTGATCACAGTTTTCTTGGCAGCTGCAATTAACCCCTGTTCATCCCCTTGCAATCCATCATAGAAATTTCGATGGTGATTGATTATATGATTCGCAGCTTCAAGTGCAGAACTGCTAGCCTCATCACTTTGAGCCAATTCATCAAACTTATCCATGATTCATCCATCCATCCTTGTGTGCTCCTTCAATGCAGCAAGAGTATGAGAGTATTTTCCCCATAATTTATTCAACCAAGATGTCAAATGATCCTGCCTCTTCTTTGACAATTGCAGCAATTGCATCATGCTTTCCCTGAGAATAAGCACTTGACCCTACCCAGTGGTCTTTTTCCTGAGAGCTTTCTCCCTGAGTAATCATTTTGGTTGTCCTCATTGAAACACCAACCAAGTCTTTGAGTCTATCATTTTCTCTCAGCAATTTTTCATTATTTGCTTTATACATTTCTCTTTCTTTTATCAATAGCTGAATTTGTGCTTTATTCAACTTTGCAATATTTACCCCAATATTTGTAGTAGCTACAGGATCAACTTCTCCAGCTTTTAGAGTCATAACATGGCCAAATGCCTTCTTTGTTTCAATTACCACTGATTTCCTATGGGGTGGGTACAAATCCCATATCATCAATGATCCCTCATCACTATTATACTTGGATCCTGCATATACTTATGTCACCTTTTCCTTGTCAAGCTTATGTGTAGCATTACTGCCCTTCAAGAAACTATCAAAGACCAATATAGAGTCTCAAATCAAGGTCAGAAAGATCATAACACCAACACTCCAACATTTTCCTCCCTAATTTCAAGAGCTTCATTTGTCATTTCATCATCCACACATCTTCTCAATTGAGCTAGCAATTGTTCCTCATTTCCAAAAGTAACATCGTCAACATTCTCTCTTATTTCCTTCCCTTTCTGCTTGTACAAGAATGCCTTGAACTCTGGGGAATTTATAAACTCATCATCAGAGACAAATGATCTATATTCCATGTGCCTAGCATCAACATCACCACTTTCAATACTCTGTTCTCTAACTGGGTAGATGTACTGCTGAGTCCTCATCCTAGATACCATTTCTGTTCTACCCTATGGCACATTAGCTCTTGGTGTTTCCTCATCTCCAGAAGACAATAGCTCAATATCCTATAGCCCCTAGTTATATCTTTCAACTACCATTTCTACTTCATCTTCATCCAGATTCCTGATCATATCATCAAAAGGATAGGGTACATGTTGATACCCTCCAAAGTTAATCCTTTCTTTCGCTGAATTGATATATCCTTCAGGGTCAAATTTTTTCTTGGTTGGTCCTCTTTTCATATTATAATGCAATAATCTATCAAGGATTGAATTATATCCCTCTTTAGCCAACATAGTGAAATCACCAAAACACAAAGTACTAGGCATGAAAGCCTGCTTCCCAAAAGAACTGAAATGCATCACACTACAATAATCCATTTGTCTGACAATTTCCAAATATGCAACCCTATTTGGAACTGTCCTTGGCAGAATGAAAGGAGCATCTTCAAATCCATATACTCTAATTACTGTAGCTCCCTCTAAACAATACTAGTCTCCCCAGTTATGATCAATTGGCCCATTGAAATCTTTTGGCCGAAGAAATCTTTTGATCTCATCAGTCAATGAATAGTTACAAGGATAATGATACAATTTATATAATGTCTTTACAAAATGCTCTTCAAAATGAATGAAACTAGAACCAAAAAACCTGTTGTCCCAAATAGCAGTCCACAACTGAACAAGCAATGCTTCACCCTCCTTACCAATCTGAGAAATTCTCATTTCTGGAGGCCATACCCCTAACTCCTATCCGAAATATAGCACTAAGTGCATCAACAATGAATAGTTTGTGAGATGAACAATAGAAGCTCCACCCCCAGATAACATCAACTCGACCAAGCTCCTTAGAAATATATGAAGCATAATCAAATGGCTCTAGAATTGTGATATTGAAAATAATCATAGATAACTATTGGCACCATCGACATAAATTTTAAAGCATCCATTCAACACCTATCACACTCAAAATGTGTGTGTACTTCATATAAGTTTCAAACAAAACAACATGATAGGGAGGCCCTTCACATCCTCCGTGAGGTTCTCGGGCTTGTTACCTTGCTCGATCCTATGCATTGCAACTTCCTAACCCTTTAAATTGTATCCATTCTTTAAAAATTCCTTTCGCGAACTCCCCTCACAATTGATTTCACAAAACCCTTCCAATTTGAAAACCCACCTATTGCTTCTTTGACACACATGGTATATGTGGTTTTCCAAAGCATCACATATAGCTTTATGCCTTTGGATCATAATGATCAACAAGCACGCACTAATTCAGCATTAATGAATACATTAAGGCACACCAATTTCCTACATTCAACTTCCATGGATTACGCACTAGCTCAAAATGGTTCCTCCTATGGTAGGTGTGAAAATTTAAAAGCTCATACTCCTTCTTACACCAGTCCATACATCACCTATGAACTCTGTGTATTTGGTCATCCAAATTTTATCAACTTCTACCCTAAGTTGTGCGATCTTCTAGTTTTAGGGCTCCTGAACCGTAGTTGATCAATAAGGTATTGATTCAACCTTTGTTCAATAATGCCTTCATGCTCCTGTGATTAGTCTTTTGTTTCTTTCCCTTGACTCATTCACTTCCTCACCAAGTTTTCTACCCTTACCCTTTCCAGAACTAGAAGACTCCATTTTCAAGCTTACAGAATCAAAATGTCAAAAACAAAGAAGCAATTACTTACAATATTCTGCTCGAGCTCCTTAGACTAAAAAAATGTCTCGGTTCTCTGTTCAGCATGCCAATTCACCAGCAATCAATCCGAAAATGAGGAATTGATTAAAACATTACTGTTTTATCCCATCGCCCCATTAATGAAGCACGAATGAAGCCTCCTTTGAAACTGGCACTGTCGCATGAAATGTCCTATCGATGAGAAAATTTCAAATTTGGGGTGAAATCCCTTTTCAACGTTTATTTCACCATTTTCCAAGACACTCTCTGGTCTTACGAACACCTGGAATCAACTTGATGACTACCGCTTTTGTTTTTCATGTGGCTGTGACAATTCCAAGTCAGGTAGATGTCTCATAGAGTTCATGGTGCCATACCGATATGTATTCTTCAAAGCATTTTCCAGTCGTTGAGACATTAATGTTCTCACACCGACCGAAATCCTTTATCTTTATGCTCTTCGCCGTAACCTGCAAATGTTGGGGAGACCTCTCACAGACTTCATCCTGTTTCACCGAAAGTCTTCATTTACCTTGGGTCGCCGAGACAAATTTGTACTCTTGCCGATGCAATCTTCATTTCACCCGCTTCGCTATGACTTTCAAAGTCGGGGAGATGTTATGTAGATAGTTTTACGTTTCCCCGAGATACTCCTTCATCCACTCTGAATCGCCGAGACACGAGAAAACTCCCACCGAAAGCCACACATTCAACTTTATCGGCAAGACCAAAAAAACTCGCCAAGACATTCTGCCGAAAACCTTTAACTTGGCCGAAACAAAAACCATATGTCATTCGACGAGACATTACAAATTTTATGTCGACAGAGCGACCCCGGCATGTTGTTCGATGAGACCACAAAATTTTTTCGTGACCATATATCGATACCATTTTGTCTGACCAAAACAACCCTTGCTCACCTAGTCGGTAAGACATTCCCCGACATCACCTTAGTTTGGCCGAAAAGAAACAATGCAAGCCAACCAGTAAAACAATATAGACTTCACCATAACATTACACCGAAGTAAAAACTTTACACCGATAGGCACCCTCATTTATCAGTCAGCAAGACACAAACCATCTCGCCGTGACATTATATCGATGCTTCAATCCTTTGCCGATAGAGTTTCTCATATGCCTGTTGGAAAGAAAAAATACTTTGCCAAGACATTCTCCCGAATACCTTTAGCTTGACCAATATACTTCCACATGCACCGGTCACGAAAACACAATGTATTTGCTATGACTTTACTCCGAAAATGATTCCCTTTTTCCGAAATGACTCCTTTTGTCACCGAAACAAGAAAATTATCCTGCCGATAGTCTGCAACAAACATACATTAGTAAAAAATTAGGTCGGGGAGACTTTTACTATGTCTTGCCGATTCGGGTCTTTAAATGAAAAATGAAGGAGTTGATGGATTCAATGGATTTTATGACATAAAATAAGCAAGACAATATAAAGAGGGAATTTTATGCTTATGATGAGGACTCAATGCTGCAACTCTTGGATGCAATAGACTGTAAAAATTTCAAAATTTTACAGTTCTAATAGTGGCTCCGTCTAGGGATGAATGATAGTAAGATCATTACAAGGATTTAAATTTCTAGGTGAGCAGACCAAACTCAAAGTGATAGAACATGTGAGCAGAATGGAACAAATGGCAATGGCAATGAATGAGACCCTATACTATTGTACAAGGAAGAATTTATTTCAAAAGAAGGAAAATTAGGATTGTCCATGTACTTGCAAATCCTGCTCCTTTTATTTCCTAAACTATTGTGCATGGAAAATAATTTCAAAGAGGATCATCAAGAGTTGTCCATGCACTGGCAACTCCTAATCCTCTGTGTTACTTCAAGAGAAAAAATGTTTCAAAAATTGCCCATGTACAGGCAATTCCTGATCCTCACCAGCCATATTCTGCAGATAGTATGAGTCTTCGCCTTTCTTTCCAACCACCACAAAAGGCCCTAGCCATAAGGCTTCAAACTTACCATGTTTTCCCTTCTCCTGGCACCTTGCATTCCACATCAGTACCAAATCACTTTCTCCAAATTTCCTATCCTTTGCTTTTTTGTCAAATAAATATTTCATCTGTGTCTGCAACTTTATGTTTTGATTTTGAGCCACTCTCCTTAATTCATCCAATTCAGCTAGCTGCTCCATTCTTTCCTCCATGGGTTTAGGAATATCCAAATCTTCCTGAAGAATAAACTTGTAAACTGGTAACAAGTTCTGCAAAGGCATCTTGGCTTGTGCTCCATACACTAACTCAAATGGGGACTTCCCAATTTCCTTCTTCACCGTAATTCTATCAACCCATACAGCGAATCTTAATTTTGAATCCCAAGCCTTCTTGTTCTGACCTAGCATCCTTCTTATAATCTTTAGAAGACTCTTATTGCTAGATTTTGCTTGTCCATTAGCCTGTGGATGATAAGGGGCTGCGTAAGAAATGGTAATACCATATGTGCTACAGAAGCCTCTAAATTCATCTGATCTAAAACACATCCCCTTGTCAGTAATCAACCTCATTGGTGTACCAAATCTAGTAATGATATTATCCATCAGGAACTGTGTCACCACCTTACTTGTAGCTTGTTTAGTTAGGATGGCCTCTACCCACTTGGTAAAATAATCAGTGGCCATCAATATCCACCTATGTCCACCACTTGATTTTTCTTGAATCTCTCCCATGAAATCAATTCCCCATTGATGAAAAGGGGCATCAACCTGCAAAGGTCGTAATGGCAAAGCTCCCTGATATTTCAGTTTTCCAGAGAACTTCTGGCAAGCTTCACACTTTCTCACATATGCAAAAGAGTCATTGAAAATCTTAGGCCAATAATAGCCTTCCCTGAGAATTTTATGAGCAGTTGTTTTTGTTGAGTAATGTCCTCCACAAATCCCTTCGTGCATTTCACTCAAAATATGTTTAGATTGAAATTCATCCAAACATAATAATAATACACCATCCCTATTTTTCCAAAATAAATCTCCATCTATAAAAACATATTTAGACGCCTGCAACTTCAACGTTCTTCTCTGGTTGTCATTCATTCCCTCTGGACAATTCATGTATTTAAGATAATACATGATATTTGTATACGATTGAGTATGGTCAATGCTTGCAATTACATCTTCTTCTTCTACATTGCAAATCTGATTTGCTTCAATATTTGCCTCTGCCATTAGTTTAGCCAAACCCTAACCTCTAACTAGTTTAGTAATTTCAATCTCCAAGTCAAATTCTTGGATTTTGTTGATCCATTTGCATCTTTTACCTGTTACTTCAGACTGTCAGAATATCCTTGATAGCTGCATGAGGAACATAAGCAACTACCTTTGCTCCAACAAGATATGGTCTGAAAGATTTTACAACTTTCACCAGTGCAAATGCTTGCTTCTCCATTATATCATACTTTAATTCAGATCCCTGTAATGACTTATTGAAAAAAAATGCAGGTTGTTCATGACCATCTTCATTCTTTTGTAGCATAACAGCTGCAATAGTGTGCATTGAGGCAAATGAAAAAAATTGGAAAGGTTTTGAAAAGTCAAGTGACTTAAGAATAGGAGCCTCCTTGATGGCTCATTTTATAGATACAAAAGCTTCCAAAGCTTCTGCAGTTCATTCTATCTTTTGTCCTTTCTTTAACATTTTTGATATAGGTTTGATAATCTCAGCAAAGTTAGAAACAAACCTTCTAACAAAGTTAATTTGTCCAAAAAATGACTGTATCGCCTTAACAGTTTTAGGGACATGGATTTTATCAATAGCCTCCACCCTTTCAGGGTCTATCCTAATCCCTTCCTTTGAAATGATATGCCCCAAAAGCTTACCCTCTGTGACAGAAAAATTACACTTCTTGGGATTTAAGCTAATACCATACTCAAGGGCTTTTATAAATACCTTTTCCAAATGATGAACATGATCCTCAGCCTTCTTGGAGTAAGCAGTGAGATCGTCCTGATACACCACCATGAGAATATTGATCAAATCAGCAAACGCCACATCCATGGCTCTTTGAAAAGTCGCCCCTGCATTAGTGAGACCAAATGGCATCCTCAGATAAACATATGTTCCCCAAGGAGTTGTGAATGTAGTTTTGTATTGCTCAGACTCCTTAACTTTAACCTGATTATACCCTGAAAATCCATCCATCATGGACAACAATTCGCAGCCTGTCACCTTATGCAATATGGCCTCCATATTAGGCAAAGGATAATTATCTTTGAGGGACGCTATGTTTAGATTTCTAAAATCTACACATAATCTGATATCTCCATTTTTCTTTCTAACAGGGACCAGATTTGACACCCATGTTGAATGTCCGATTGGCTTAATGATTCCACCATCTCTGAGCTTCACCAATTCCTCCTGCATTTTAGGTTCTAGAGTTGGATTTATAGGCCTTTGCTTTTGTCTGAATGGTTTAGCATCTGGCTTCAATGGTATTTCATGCTGAAACAAGTCTTCTCTATACGCTTTCAAATCTTCATAAGACCAAGCAAATACATGTTTATACTTTCTTAACAATTCAATCAACATTCTTCTAATTGCAGGGCTTATCTTTTTACCTATGTACACCTTTTTTGGTGCCATCTTAGTTCCCAAATTAATTTCTTCAATGTCATCCCTTCCAGCTGGTGTTTGCTTCATTAAAGACTGATCAGTTCCATCATATACCCTCTCTAATGCCACCAAGCCTTTAGGAATCTTATTTGTTTTAAGCTGCAAGATCTCTTTTCCAAAGACTGTTTGCTTCCCATCCACTTCTTCAACAAAGGCATTGAAGTCAATCTCTTGGGCTTCATACTGGTCTATACAGTGAAGGAATTTCAAAAGATCAGTGTCATCATTAAAAACTTTCCAGCTATATACATTATCAGGCACAGCAGGCCTTGTCTTGAATTCAATTTGTGACACTCCAGCCAACGTAACATCATCTCTCTTCAATGCTACATTAGCTAGAAAATTTGCCATTAGATTCTTCGACCTATCTACCCATTCAATTGAGAAGGCATCAAGCAACTCTATCGTATCCCATACAACATTTTTGTATTGCTTTAATCTTTTATTTTTTGCTGCATACTTTGATTTAATCTGTGATACAACCAACTCTGAATCTCCTAGAACAACCATCAACTTTATTTTATGCTTCACCACTATATTCAATCCAGTTAACAGAGCTTCATACTCTGCCACATTATTTGTGCATTCAAAGGTTAACAAGAATGAATACTTAAATGTATTACCTTCAGGCGAAACAAATACTATCCCAGCTCCACTGCCTTCTTGGTTGTAGGCTCCATCAAAATACATCTTCCACACACCATTGTGGTTCCGTGCAACATGCTTCTCCATAGGATCACTATTAGTCAATTCTGGTTGTGTTGGTTCTATTTTGAAACTCCCAAAATCCACATCACAAAAGCAATTGATTTGGTCTTGTGGCACAAAGTCAATGAGCTGATTCATCCTCAGCTCCCTGTATAGTTTCACTTGTTGGCCATTTACAGGAATGGTTGAATAAGACAGATCAAACTGGACATTTCCACCAATAGTCATCGTCCATGGCCTTGATAAAATCATAATGAATTGAGGAGGGGTGTCTATAAATGTTATATCGATATTGTAAGCTACTTGAGGGTAGGCAGCTAACTTGACTTCTACATCTTTCATTATACCAACCACAGGAACAAGTCGGTTATCCATTGCGTAACACTTTCCTTCATGTGTATCCACCCACATGCCTAGTTGTTTCATCACTCCTACTGGCATAATATTCATGGTGGCACCAGAATCTATCATACAATTCCTCAATAATTTATTATTTATGAGTAATGTGATAAAGAAAGGATCAACCTATGGCGGACTTGTTAATACATTACTCAAATAGATTTCTGGGATGTTTACTTTATTCTGCTTATTTTTAGCAACCATTTTATTTTTAGTACTTACATGTTTTTCACTTTCATTTGTTATCAATTGCACTGCACTGTCCCTGTACTCCTTAATTTTCATCATTTCTAGAAGTGGGACAGACATCTTTACCTGAGACAAGGCTTGAGTGAAATCAAAAGAAGAACCCTCTGCCTTAATCACTTTCTTTTGTTCTGATGTTTCTCCTTTGTTCACTTCTTTTTCTCCTCTACCCGACTGATCAGTTTTTTGAATTTCTCTATGTAGCTCTTTTACTGCATCCTCTTGGATAGGATTCTGTTTGCTTTCCTCACGTTGTTTGTTTTCAGTTTTCTTTGAAACTCCTTGTACAACTTTCTGATCTTTCATAAAGATACCCCTAGGGACACCTTCCTTCTCATTTACTATCCTACTTCTCAACCAGTACTTATTCTTGGATTCTTCTATTGCAACAACAGTCAATCTTTCTATCTCTTCCTCAGTAAGTCTCCTCACATTATTATGAGCAGGCACCTCAATAGATTGTGGTTCTACATAATCATCCTCAAAATAAGAAAAAAAATGCTACTCAGCCATATGGATATTGTACCTTTGCTCTGCAACATCATACTCATAACCTCCCTCCTCCGAAGATGAGTACCTCTCCTCAACATGGTGAGAAGCATTTGAAGTTAAGTAGATCGTGTGATCTTCTCCATCATCTCCAATTAGCACTCCTTCTTCTTGCATTTTCTGAGCTACTACACAATAATCAGGGGAGTGTGGTTTATCACAAACTTCACAAAAATAATTACTATTCACCATATATGTTCCCTTCTTTTTCAATGGATCAGGATTTTCTTTGCTTCCAAGCCTATCTATTACAGGTTTTCCATCCTTCTAGTTTGTGTTATAGGGCATGTCATGCAACCTCGGCCTTGGCCTTTCATTCCTATATGTGTTCTCCTGCTTATATTGATAATTATTGTTTTGTTGAGGAGCTCTAGGGTTGTCTCTTTTATTCATTATCCCAGCAGCCTTTCTATTATTCTCAATTGTTAATGCTATCTTTTGTGCTTCAGCTAAGTCCCTTGGGAACCTGTTTCTCAGCTCATACCCTGTTTTAGGGTCAAATACATTTAGGTAAACACTTAATGCTACAGAGTCTGGTAACTTTGATCCTGGAGGTATTCTATTATGTAGTTTATTGAATCTCCTATTAAAATCAAAGATGGAATCATTCTGACCTTTCTGAATTCGCATTAGTTCATGGAGAGCAGCGTCTGGTGCACTCAAATTCCCAAATTGTTCAAGGAATTGATCCTGAAATATCTGGAGAGAATAAATAGAAGCTGTTGCCAGGCTATTGAACCAATCCCTAGCTTCCTCAATAAGGGACATCATGAATAATCTCATATGCAAATCTTCATAAGGTACATCCAAATCCTGAATGAAGGCATTGAAATTCCTTCAATGATCCTCGGCTATGATTGCATTACTTCCTGTAAACTTGGGTACTAAACCTCTCCAACTGCTATCCATGGGATAAGGGTATAATTGAAACCCTACTAGATCAAATTGTCTAATCATGGTTGTATATTGATAAGGAGGAGGATTAGGTGGGTGTTGATATTGGTACATAGGATTATTGTACTACATATTTTGTTGTGGCACATGACGCTGACCAGGAGGTGGATAATTATTTGCATGTTGTGTGGGAATATAAGGTGGGTGATTTGGCTATCTATATTGATTCCCAATTTGATGATGAGGAATCCTTGGTGGTTCAGAATACCCAGCACCATGATTACCCTATTTATGGGGTGGTACATATTTTGGGGGAAAACTAGATGTGTGAGGAATGTTCTTAGCTTTCTGCAGTTTGAATTCTCTCATTGCTTGAATCATTTGGGCTTTTCCCTACTCTTCCCTTTTCTTTCTCTGAGATTCATATCATGCTTTGACTTCCTCATAACTTAAAGATTCATAATCTTCTTGCTGAATTTCCTGATTAGCAGGTCCATTCTGATTACCTTCCATTTTTTGGTCATATTCATATTGAATTCTGAGTCGTTCAGCTTCGAGTCTAGCTTCAAACTCGACTTGTTTTCTAGCTTCAAATTCAACATGTTTCTGAGGGTTGTAAAAAGGATTTTTCTGATCTTCTGGGGTACAAGGCTCTTCTGTTGAACTATCTTTCCATGTGTCAAAACAATTCTCACCATAAGGTATTGATGATTTGTCTTTGTTTTTCAAGTACATGTCCTCACTTTTCCCTTTACCCTTGTCAGCCTTATCATCCTTATGTGTCCACCTACTATTACCAAGAGGAGCTCCATAATGAACCCCCCTAAATTGAGATCTTCTTCCATTCATATTTTAATGTTTGATCAAAGTCGCCACTCACTTTCTTGAAAGTGAGAAAAAGATTGTTACTTGGTATTCCCAGCGGAGTCTGTATATAGGACTTCTGACTCTATGATTAAAGCCCAGATTCTTTGTTATCCCCAGCAGAGTCACCAATTTGTTAGCTCTCAAAAACGCAGGTTTGAACCACGAAAGGTTGCCAAGCTTTCACAACGTTTTAGGGTAACTGAACAAGGTTTGAAATAATTAAACCTTCTACTCTCCAGGTGCTGCTAGAACTAGGCGGGTGTACCTATAACAAATGAAGCAGACTTGACTATTGATCTTCTCTTCATGCCATGATTTGTCCATGATGGAAGATTGAAATGGACAAAATAAAACAAATTTGGTATATATTGTATACTAGCATTAAAAACTAAACCCTAAAATGCTCAGTTAACAGACGTAAAAAGTATGAATAAAACTAAATGATGAAAATGGTGAGACCAAATAAATTTTATATGGTATACAGAGTCAAATGAAATCTTAAAACAACCTAATTTCTTTCTAGAGGTTGTCCAAATTGTTTAAGCTATATTCTGTTTGCAACCCAGTATAAACATGCAAGATTGTGATTATTAAGTTCTTCTTTATAGATCTAATGAAATTCGCTTTTGATCAACGGATTAATCAAAAGAATTTAATCCTTCCTTTGATTGTGCAACAAGATACTACAAAAGGTCAAACAGGGGAAAGAATGACTACTGTTACAACATGAGGCTAACTAAAAATGGAAAAAAAAATGTCAAATGGTATGAGCTCACATGGTCAATCATCAAAGCTTTTCTATTATAGACTCATGTTAATCCCAAGAGAAATGTTACATGCTTATATATACAAATGTTGAATGCTTGATATGCTAAACTATTATATCAAATTTTGGGTGTGGTGTACCCCAATGGACAAGACTGGGTGCAAGTTCTGAGTGAATTTGACAGAAGAGATACCCCTTTGAGTCAAAGGGCACCCCATGAGGAGAATATGCTAACTAAAAAGAAAATAGATACTTGAATGCTAGTTTTATATTTGCTACCACTAGCTTGGTCAATTGTATCTAAAAGGATAAGATGGAGAATACATGTTTCAAGCACAAACAAATAGTCTTTTCTTTCAAGTCTATCCTTGTATGTTATAGCCAATATTGCTGCTCAAAGCATTTTGAAACAAATTCATTGGAAATGTAGTACCATGAAAATATTTTCTTTGCATGACAAAGCCACTTATAGTTTATGGGAAATTAACAAGATGTGTTGCTATTCATGAGGCTTTCTTAGGAAATATATAGCTTCACATAATACAACAAACCCACTTGTACAATGAAAAAGGAAAATAAAATAGATGTCATTGAACATTGAACTTACAAACAAGGAAGTAATTATAAGTTTAAAATTTTAGATATGTAGAAATATAATTATGCAAATGATGAAAATCAATTTTATCAAAAAACATAAATAGGATAAAAACAATTAAAATAAATACCCATGTCTATTGAACCATATTTATTCATTTCTCGGTAGTACTATAGAAACCAATCAATGTGAATATCCCCAGATGCTCAAGATTGAAGTAGAATCTTGGACAAGCAAAAATGATGAGATGTGAGAAAGCAATCAAGGACATAAAAAGATATATGAACCTGAAGACTATTTGGAATCAGAGGAACTATGTATTTTTGAATTTTTATTTTCAAGTGAGATAATTCTTGTTTGTTGATAGATTTTTCCTTCAAAAATAAATGTGGAAAATGAATCAAGATGCCCAAAGAGAAGAACCAATAGCACTAACAGTTGGAGAGGTTGCTATTGGATTAGAAACCTTCCTTTGAATTTTAGAGCTACAACTCCCTCTTAAGATGTGCAATGAATGAAAACATAGGGTATGCTTTTAACTAGAAAGTAGAAAAGGAAGACTAACAACTATGCATAACCATGACACATATGTGAAAGATTGAATTTATAATTGAGTGAATGTAGGACAATGACGGGTGCCACCACAATAGTGTCTCTCACTTTTGGGACATGCTAATTTTTCCTTAAATCACCTTTTTCAAAACAAATAATGATTTTAGCCTTGAGAGGTTCCATCTAAATGGTACTAATTGAAGAGGGATAGATAAGACCCCCTTAGATAAAACCACATTGAATAGAATCCCTCTAGTATTAAATCATACCCACTATGGAGTCTCCTTCGCACCTATCAATATGTTTACATTACTTTTTGATGGATTAAATAACATTATTTATAAATAATCTTTTGCAAGACTGTAGCCCTCGAAATGAACTTTCCAACAAGTATAGTTTTTATATGTTTTCAATTTATCTTGTATTTAATTTTTAATTTTTAGTGAACATAGGTTTTCCTCTTTGTTCTACAAAGGTGGAAAACTAGTAAACCATTGTAAAAAAATTCAAAAAATACCCTTTTCTTAGGTATTGATGTCCTTGTTTCACTACAAAAAGAAAAAATGGAATTTTATATATACACAAAAAGTTAGGTTTTATGACACATACACATGTCCAAATTATAGTTATAGTGACTTCAAAAATTAATTAAAAAAAATATATGTAACAAAAAATTATAAGAAAATATCCTTTCCCTACATATTGATGTTCAGAATCTATATTCAAAAATTAGAATTTTATCCTTTATAGAAAAAAAAGTTATTTTGTATGACACAAACATTACTTTTTGAAAATGTTGTTTTTTTGTTTAAAACTAGTTATTAAAGGAGATGTTCAAATATTCTTGATTTATTTTCAAAAAAATATATATATATATATTTAGCATATTAACATAAATTGCCATAAATCATAGTTAGTTTGCATCATCTTCAAATTATTAATGGTTTAGCTGCTATAGGTACCAAAGATGAAGATTCACTTAAAAATATTGATGTAAATGTCCATCTTGGGCAAAAAGTGAGACACAGTATTGTGATTTCACCTGACACAAAGTTCACCCTTCCCACACCCTAGAAAAAGAAACAAGAAAAGAATGAGCAGCAGATCTTCACTTCAAAACATGAATTAATTTGAGTTCAAAGCTTCAGAAATAACACATATACAGTTTGATATAATAGATAGAATATTAGAGAGTAATCACAAAGACACAAAGGACAACTACAATCAAAAGAAAACATCGATAAGAACACAGACTTTTAGGAACATCTTCTCTATTCTCCAATGCCAAAAATGAGTTCAAAACTCACTCTATACAACAAACCTAGTTTAAAAGAAAACCAAACTCCCCGCTTCTCCTCCCCCTCACCACACGCCTCCCCCGGGACAGCTGAAAAAATGAAGGTCCCCATTATAATTTTACACAATTAGCCACTTCAAAAGAGCCTTCTTGGTTTCATGTAACCATTTTTTGAAAGATCAGAGTAAAAAAAAATGAAAAATAGACTCTTCTTTTCCCTTTTGTAACTGCCTTATGAAAGGTAATAAAAATTCCCTATTTTTCCATAGAATAACTTCTACTTTAAAGCTAATTACAGAAAGTATGTTCTTTTTCTGACCATTTCTTGGAAAGATTAGGAAATCTTTACTTTCTCCCATAACTCATCAAATAAAATTCATAGAAATCTCTCCTTGAAAAATCACCCCTTTTTACTTTCTTTCAAATTCACTTTTATTCCTATGGTGGCTTTAAGGCTTTGGTGGACCTCATTATACGAAGAGTAAATAAACTTTGATATTTTGATGAAGAATTTGTATTTCCTGTTATCTTCTATATCCTTTCAGCACATCCTTCTTCAATTGATTAACTCGTACTCCCAAGCATATCCGGGGTTCCTACAAAACATCTCTAGAATCTATATCTTCCCAGAAGGCTCTTTTCACATGCTTCTTTCAAGTCTCCAATATCAAACTTCTCAGAAGCCCTAAGCAAAGCTATCATGTGCTCTTGAAAGTCCTCATATTTGATGTTTCCATGCAAGCTTCTACAGGATCATCTTCAATGTTAATCATTGATGATCCTTTACATTTAAAGACTTTTGATAGCATCCTTTCAAATACAGTGGTGCTTTTCTGCTAGAATAGCCCGTTGTGTTCCAACAGTACCATAAGCAATGTTTATTATAACATCGGCATGAAGTCCATTATTCAACGTACGAAACAAGCATGCTAGTGTACCATTTATTGCTTGATTTCACATGATTCCTTCGTTTGGCCATATACCGTAAATAACCAGAATGTTCATGATTCCTGCCATTGGTGTAACCCTGATACCGAAAGCTCACTGTGTTAGCCTCAAAATGGTTTGAACTGTGAAGGTTGCCAAGCTTTCACAACAATTTAGGGTAATGTCGCTATTTGAAACAATTAAACCTTCTACTCTCCAGGTGCTGCTAGACCTAGGCGGGTGTACCTATAACAAATGAAGCAGACTTGACTATTGATCTTCTCTTCATGCCACGATTTGTCCACGATGGCAGATTGAAATGGACAAAATAAAACAAATTTGGTATATATTGTATACTAAAATGAAGACTAAACCCTAATATGCTCAATCAACAGATGTAAAAAGTATGAATGAAACTAAATGATGGAAACGGTGAGACCAGTGCCTTATATAGTATACGGAGTCAAATGAAATCTTGAACAACTGACTTCTTTCTAGAGGTCATTCAAATTGTTTGGCATATTTCGTTTATAACTAGTATAAACATGTAAGATTGTGATTATTGAGCTCTTCTTAGTTATCTAAATGAAATTCCTTGATTATTGTGATTAATCAAAAGGATTTAATCCTTCCTTGAAAGAACCTATCAACCAATCACACAGATACGCATAAATACTGCATTAATAAACTCAGACATAACATGTTATACACCCTACAACCGCCAGCACTCATCCAGAGACAGTCTCAAATAATTCCCTTCAATGGGCACAACACAACAATTGACACCCTAATTATGCAGCAAACGATGATTTTATTGATATCTCCATGGTTTCAAACATACATCGAGGTCTCAAACAGAAACATGGTGTTCCACTGTATCTTCTATTCTCTATCCTATTCTACCTATTATGCGTATATTGTTTTCAAAATGAACATTTATACATTGAGAATAGGAAAGGATGCATCCTTTCAAAAATAGGAAATACAAATTACAAAAGGAAAGATAGATAATAATTAGGCTTTATTTAGCCACAAGTGAGTCTTAGTGAGGTGGTCCAAATAATCCCGACGCTCATATGTGTCCGCATCTCCAACAACATTCCAGATCGTGATTTCCATCTTGACCATTTCCTCATTCTGCTCGCTCACTTCCTCCAATGCTGTATCCTCTCAAGTAGTTGTTCAGCGATTCATTCAGCATTGACTCACATTCATTTTTCCACCTAGTGGCTTCTTTTAATTCACCTTTGTCATCAGAAAATGTGATCACAGTCTTCTTAGCAACTTCTAACAACCCCTGTTCATCCCCCTGCAATTCATCATAGAAATTTCGATGGCGATTGATAATATGATTCGCAGCTTCAAGTGCAGAACTGCTAGCCTCATCACTTTGGGCCAATTCATGAAACTTCTCCATAATTCATCCATCCATCCTTGTATGCTCCTTCAATGCAGCAAGGGTATGAGAGTATTTTCCCCACAATTTATTCAACCAAGATGTCAAATGATCCTGCCTCTTCTTGACAATTGCAGCAATTGCATCATGCTTTCCCTGAGAATAAGCACTTGATCCTACCCAGTGATCTTTTGCCTGAGAGCTTTCTCCTTGAGTGATCATTTTGGTTGTCCCCATTGAAACACCAACCAAGTCTTTGAGTCTATCATTTTCTCTCAGCAATTTTTCATTATTTGTTTTGTACATCTCTCTTTCTTTTATCAATAACTAAATTTGTGCTTTATTCAACTTTGCAATATTTACCCCAATATCTGCAATAGCTACAGGATCAGCTTCTCCAACTTTTAGAGTCATTACATGGCCAAATGCCTTCTCTGTATCAATTACCACTGATTTCCTGTGGGGTGGGTACAAAGCCCATATCATCAATGATCCCTCATCAGTATTATACTTGGATCCTGCATATACCTCTGTCACCTTTTCCTTGTCAAGCTTATGTGTAGTATGATTGTCCTTCAAGAAACTATCAAAACCAATGCAGAGTTCAAATCAAGGCCAGGAAATATCATGACACCAGCACTCTCCAACATTTTCCTCCCCACTTCAGGAGTCATATTTGTCATTTCATCATCCACACATTTTCTCAATTGAGCCAACAATTGTTCCTCATTTCTTGAAGTAACATCATCAACATTCTCTCTAATTTCCTTCCCCTTCTACTTGTACAAGAATGCCTTGAACTCTGGGGAATGTATAAACTCATCATCAGAGACAAATGATCTGTATTCCATTTTCCTTGCATCAACATCACCATTTTCAATACTCTGTTCTCTAACTGGGTAGACATACTGCTGAGTCCTCATCTTGGATACCTTTCCTAGTCTATCCTGTGGCACATTAGCTCTTGGTGTTTCCTCATCTCCAGAAGACAATAGCTCAATATCCTGTAGCCCCTGGTTATATCTTTCAACTACCATTTTTGCTTCATCTTCATCCAGATTCCTTATCATATCATCAAAAGGATAGGGTACATGTGAATACCCTCCAAAGTTAATCCTTTCTTTGGCTGAATTGATATATCCTTCAGGGTCAAAGTTTTTCCTGGTTGGTCCTCTTTTCATATTATAATGCAACAATCTATCAAGGATTGAATTATATCCCTCTTTAGCCAACACAGTGAAATCACCAAAACACAAAGTACTAGGCATAAAATCCTGCTTCCCAAAAGAACTGAAATGCATCACATTGCAGTAATCCATTTGTCTGACAATTTCCAAATATGCAACCCTGTTTGAAACTGTCCTTGGCAAAATGAAAGGAGCATCTTCAAATCCATATACTCTAATTATTGTAGATCCCTCCAAACAATACCAGTCTCCCCAATTATGATCAATTGGCCCATTGAAGTCTTTTGGCCGAAGGAATCTTTTGATCTCATCAGTTAATGAATAATTACAATGATAATGATATAATTTATACAATGTGTTTACAAAATGCTCTTCAAAATGAATGAAAATAGAACCAGCAAACCTACTATCCCAAATAGCAGTCCACAACTGAACAGGCAATGCTTTGCCCTCCTTACCAATTTGAGAAACTCTCATTTCTGGAGGCCATACCCCTAACTCCTATCCAAAATATAACACTAAGTGCATCAACAATGAATAGTTTCTGAGATGGACAATAGAAGCTCCACTCTTTATAGCCATCAACCCTGAATCAAGCTCCTTAGAAACATATGAAGCATAGTCAAATGGCCTGGAGTTGTGATATTGGATATCTGCTATGATAATCATTGGTACCATTGACATGAATTCTGGGGCATCCATCCCCAACACCTGACACACTAAAAAATACGTGTACTTCATATAAGGTTCAAACAAATCTACATGATAGGGAGGCCCCTCACTATCTTCCAGAGGCTCTGGCTTGTTACCCTATTTGACCCTATGAATTGGTAATCTCCAACCCTTATAAGTTGTATCCATTCTTGAAAATTCCTTCTGCAACTCCTCACAATTGATTTCCTCATTGCAAAAACCTTCCAATTTGAAAACCTCACCTATTTCTTCTCTTGACACAAATATTTGTGGTTTTCCAGAAGGATCACATATAACTTTATGTTTTGGATCATAATGATCAACAAGCAACTTTACCAATTCGGCATTTACGAATACATTAGGGAACACCAATTTTTGTACATTCAATTTCCATGGATTGTAGACTGGATCAAAACGGTTTCTCCTATGGTAGTGGAAATTGAAGAGCTCATACCCTCTCATAGCAGTCCAAACATCACCAATGAACTTGCATTTATCATCTAGCTTATCAATTTCTTCCCTAAGTTGTGTGGATCTTATAGCTTTAGGCCCCGAGCTAGGTATTTGATCAATAAGGTTTTGGTTCAACCTCCTTTCAGTGCCTTCATGTTCTATATCAATATTTTGTTTCTTTCCCTTTGACTGACTACCCTCACCAAGCTTTCTACCCTTACCCTTTCCAGAACTAGAAGATTCCATTTTAAAGCTTATAGAATCAAAATGTGAAAAATAGAGAAGCAATTACTTAGAGTACTATGCTCGAGCTCCTCAGACTGAAAATTGTCTCGGTTCTCTGTTCAGCATGCCACTTCTTCTGTAATCAATTCAATACTGAAGAATTGATTAAAACTTTGTTGTTATATCTCATCGTGCCATTAATGAAGCACGAATGAAGGCTCATTTGAAACTAGTATTGTCGCATCAAATGTCTCGTTGGTGAGAAAATTTCAAATCTGGAGCGAAGCCCTTTTCCAACATTTACTTAACCTTTCGCCAAGACACTCTATGGTCTTACCAACACCTGGAATCAACTTGATGGCTACCGCTTCCATTTTCATGTTGTTGTGACCATTCCAAGTCAGGGAGATGTCTCATAGATATCTTTGCATCTTACTGATATGTACTTTTCAATGTATTCTCTAGTCGCTATGACAATATCACCCCTTTCATCGATGAAGATAATCCTACCAATGAAATAAATTCCATCAGCAAGACTCTGAGAACTCGGAAAGACTCATACCGATACCAAATGTCTGGTTGAATCCACTCCTCGTGATTACTCCATTCGGCAAGACTCACCCCAAAATATTATTTCGGTATATCTTTCAAAGCTCGGTGAAGCTCATACCGAAGACTTCTTCTCTTGGCAATGCACATCTCTATCGGCATAACTTTTGAATCGGCAAGACTCTATAACTTCTCACTGATAGCCTTTGAATACCCTTGAACTTGGTTCAGCCAAACAATAGCCACTTCACTAAGACCTTCCCCGATGCACATAAGTCTTACCGAGAATTTTTTTTGCAAGTCAGTCAGTAAGACAAAATGATTTCGTTATGAGTTTATGCTGATACCAATCAGTCTAGCCAAAACAATCCCTTTGTGCATTAGTCGGCATGACATATTGTATTCACCCTGACATTACATAGATGCCCCAACATATGCTAATATATTTTTTATATATGCCTGTTGACAAGAAAAAATACTTTGCCAAGACATTCTCCCAAATACCTTTAGCTTGGACTGATATACCCACATGTACCGCTTGGTGAAACACAATGTATTCGCTTATGACTTCACTGACAATGATTCCCTTTGCCGAATGACTTCTTTTATCGCCAAAACAAGAAAATTTTCTCTCGCCAATAATTCATAAATAAACATATATTAGTAGTAGAAAATCGTGTCATGGAGATTCTTTACTATGTCTTGGCCGATTCGTGTCTTTTAATGAAATATGAAGGACTTGATGAATTCAATGGATTTTATGACAGAAAATAAGCAAGACATACAAAGAGGACTTTTATGCTTATGATGAGGACTCAATACCTGAAACTCTTAGATGCAATAGGATTGTAAAATTTAAAAAATTTACAAATTTAACACCAAGAATAATTAGTATATTGCTTTCTAAGACCAATTTTCTTGCTTTTTGGGGGCTAACAATAATTCCATTAATCCTGGGTTCTTCAAGAGTATGGGAAACAATCTGATCATGTTGTGACTCCTTAGTCCTCATCCTATTAATTTGGAGTCTCTCCTCAAATTCTTTCATTTTCATCTTAAACAAAAAATCCTTAAACTTAGCAGTTTGGATAAATTCATCATCTTCAATAAATCTAAGGGAAACAATCACCCTTTCATCATCATGCATTTCTTGATCATTATGCCCATGTACATCCACTCTTTCTTCTAGTTTGTGAGCATCAATTGCAAGCTTAGGTGGTGGTTGATCAAGTTCATCATCTTTAAAATTCAAAAGTACAGCAGCTACCTATTCAGTATCCCCTACTCCTTCACTTATTTCATATGCCACTAAAGGGGGGTGCTCCATGTGTTTTCTTCCTTTTAGGACTTGGTTACTTAGGGGATGCTTCTTATTGAGTTGTGGCAATGTCTGGTAGGGGCTTTGTGATTACAATACCTCTTGGTTTGATGGGCAGCTTGGAGGGTTTCAAAGACTCGCCCTCGGGTTTCTTTTTTGGTTGAACATATAATCTTTCAAAGTTTTCAATTATTGTGTTCATCCTTTTGATAGGATCCTTTTCTTCAACATAGAATCCTTGGAATCCAGTGTCCCTTTTCTTCTCCTCCTCAAGCCTCTTTATGATTTCCCACTTCCTCTTCCTCTGAAAAACTTCATTAGGTGTAAAGCAATTTCTTATTACATCTTATTCATAATCCATTACATGGGTAATCTCAACTTTAGTGAGAAGTGCTTGCTTTATAAAATTAATATGCCCTTCAGGATCAAAGACCCTTTCTCCTCATGCATTCAATGGATACAACATCTTCAAATAGTTTTGCAGTTCTTCAAGAGTGTCAGACCCTACAGATAGCTACTCACATTCAATTAGGTCAAGGAGGAATGTACCCTTTTTTTGTCTTTTCATAACATCCTACTCCATCCATAGCATTTTCCACATAAATTCTAAAAATTCAATTCAAATAGAAACAAATTTAGGTAAAACATGTGGGGCTTGAGGAAACCCATAACCCTTATTACTATTTTGTCTACTAAGAAGAACTAGTCACCAAAATTGTGAGTGTGTCCCTGCTCTGGCTTCATTGCTAAAGGTCTTAATACTTGCATGATTTTATTAGGAAATCTTGGTGAAATAAGACCAAGATTGGCCATGACCTTTACTATGAAATCATCATGAAATATTACATAATCACTATTTTTACATCTACTATCCTATATGTAACACCGGTTTTGTATAGGCAACCTATTCCCTTCATCATCAATCATTCCCAAACACATTCTTTAGTCCGTCTGTTTATGTGTTGGTATAATATTAAATGACACAATAGAGAGTATTTCCTGAAAGTGATGGGAGCTAAGTTCTCTCTTGCAAAAACCCTCATGTAGCCCTTTCTCAATTTTAGCAATAAAGTCATACTCAATGTTCACTTTAGGATTTTGTATCCTTATTGCAATCATCATGAGATATGTTGGCATCCTCTCTTCAGCATCTATTCAAATCACTTGACACAAAGAAAAATAAGTTCTTTTGAAATATACTTGGAAGTCTTCTATGGAAAATGGCTAATTTTGGGAGGGGGAGATAGGTATCCTCCTATTTTTTTCACATTTTTTCATGTCTAAAGGAAGTTCATCACTCTTGTAGGTATTTCTCAATCTCCTATAATCCTCCTCACTTCTGTCCAAGTCGATCTTAGTGATGGTTTGCTTGTTTAACATAAAACACTCTATAATTGAATCTTTAGTCAACACCACTAATGGTGAACCATCTAGCATTCTTATAGTCCTGGTAGCCAGCTGATAATATTGTACCAATACTTTAATAAACTCAACATCTATGAAGAAATTTGGGACTATCAATTTGGCCAAATCTAAGGTCCAAGGATTCAAAATCAGCACCTTCTCAACCCTTTTTTCATAGAAGTACCAAAATAGATCCCACCCTGAGATATGGATAATTGGGTCTCTACATCCTTGGGATGTATCTTTAAACACCTTTTTGGATCCTATAGAATTAGGTAACACGTCTAAAATGGATTTTCGCAAGGATTTCTTCTTTGATTTAGAAATTGTGGGCACTTCCTTTTTTACTCACAAGTTGACTCCTACTTGATTTTTTAAGTAACTACTTGTAGAAGCAAATTCAATTCTTATACACTTGCTACAGAGGGTTTCTGTGAACTTACCTAATGAAATAATAGCTATAGAGTTTTCCTGCTTGAACTCCCTTGCCTCCAGTACGTTGAGCTTTGTGAATGATTGCCAAAATTTCGTCGAGTCCCAAGTAATATTTGTTGCTGAGCTCAATCACCTCACTATTAATGTGAAATGTCAATTTGTGCAAGATATTTCAGAATTTTCCCATATTTTGAGTTTGAATACATTTCGTTGATCTTGGGAAATCGAACGGTTTAATCATTTAATTCTTTGAAAAATTTTACTGCACTACTGCTAGGTCATTTAAAGACCACTGTAGGGTAGCATTAGCAGTACCGCCACCCCACACACACCCCTTTAGACTCCTGCGGGATGATGGGTTAATTCTAGCAGTGGAGTGACTATTCACTGCCATACTGCTCTATCATATCAAGACTGTTGCGAGGTAGAGGTAGAAGTATTGCCAGCCCGTGTACACCCCTTTGGACTCCTGTGGGACAACAAATTAATTCTAGCGGTTGAGTGATTGTTCACCACCATACTACAGTGTCACTATTTACCCCCTGTGGGGTTGTGGTTTACTTTAGTTGTTAACATGTTATAACTGCCACCCTGCGGTATTCATGTTTGGTTGTTGTGGTATTGCAGTAAGCATTTGTAAATTGACCTATATGTCGTACCATCCTGTGCATACCTCTAGTGACTGTTGTAGTAGTGCAGTATTGGATTTTATTATGAATGTAGTATTTTTTATATAATTTTATTGAAAAGATTGAAGAATTTTCTAATTTTATAGTCTCTCAGTTTTAGTTTTCAGTGTCAGTCAGTCCTAAGAGATCATTTCTTTATTTATAATGGGGAGGCTTAGTTCACCTAATGTTAAGATATCTATATGTATTTTTAAATCACAGATGTTCATTATATGTTTGCATTTAGAAAACATGTAGGAAATAGAAGAAATTATATTCTAACTAAACAAAATTAATTTCAAATTCTCAACCAAAGAAAACTAAGAAGAATGATTGAACCTAACTTTAAATACACTTCAAATGAGTAGTGAATATCTTGGGTTTTGTATACAATGTACTAGCAGAATAATGATGATTACATTCATAAATGTATCAATAAAATAATAGTGAATAAGCATGCCTATACTCAGATCTTTATTACATT